>JARJCX010000689.1:0-23862 GCA_029282285.1 Mycena rebaudengoi
TGACGGAGGGTCCGTCCATTCACTGTTCCCCCTTTCTATTCGCCCGCTGACTTTTCCGCCCACAGGATGCTCATTCCGCCGAAAAACTAGGTCTTTGCACTATCCTCTACATATAGCATCGGCTCTAGCATTTTCGCATCATGTCCTACCTTAAATCGCTTCGACATGCATCCATGTATCTCGATTTACCACCAAAAGTATCCTTGGAATACTCCACCCGCCTGACTGCCTCGCTCAGTCCAGTCATATTTTTTCGGGTCCGACTGTATCCATCCGGGAATGATCCATACATCACGTTAACTGCCGAGTCGAGGCTCGTATGTGAATTAAGTCAAGTTGTGCTAATCAGTCGTAGATATGGTACTGGGAAGGATTAGTTTCTATCAAGTCTCTATTTACAACTTTGGCTTCAGGCGCCCGTCTATCGGCCCGTACCACACCCTCCTGTGTCGTAACTGCGATGAGCGTCCCACTCTGGTATACAGCTGCAGAAAAATGCAATCAAAGTCTGTTTGGGAACAGAAAATTCACAGTCGTACCTGGCCATACACGATGGAGCGCCCAGAAGCCGCACGAGGGGACGTCATCTGCTAAGAGATCAACCGACGCAAGACAGGATTGGATACAGACAAGCTTACCGCATATAAAAGCCAATCCCCACAATTGAATGTGTCGCTAGGATGAGACTTCGATTAGTTTTCTGGAGGTTACATTGAGTGAACTGTATGTACTCATAGAAGCATATTGAGTGGTCAATTGTGGACTGGATCTGAAGTCAGAGGAATACTGCTGGCTGCAAAGGAGCCTGCGTACCATCATACCCGTCGCATTTGGTCCCTTGCCGAAGCGTTCTAAGCCCAGGGTCCGGGACGCTGCGCTGAGGCTAAATTGGAGTCAAATAATGCACCCAAAAGGGAAGACAACCGAATAAGCATACAGAAATAAATCCGAGAATAACTCAGGATGCACTGTGCCGACGCGTCAATAATAAGCATGCAAGCGAAGGCGGGCTCCAAACCTTCTGGAACGGCCCTCGTACGCAGGGATATCGCGCGCCTGCATCCAATACATGAAACGCAGCGACCCCCAGTTTCTTGAGCCGCGATCTTGATCGCAATCGGACTCCGCATCCTTTCCTACATCCTAGATTACCATAAGCCCTTCGCACAGACACTAATACGCACCTGAATGGCCTGGTGATATATCTCGCGTATCCTGGGGTGGACATCGTCCGCCTTGAGCAGTCGGCGACACGCTCCTCCTCAAGCTGGCACTCGTTCGGAGGCGGCACGAGGGGCATGCGCCACTGCTGCGTCGGCTGCCACGGCTCCTCCTTCTGGAAGCTGCACATCATCATAAACACGATTTGGCCGTGCTGCCGGGCGCGCACGGCGCGCGTGAGGTACGACCGCCCGTCCCGCAGGCGCTCGACGAATACACTATCGGCACGGCGGGGGAGGCGGAAAGGAGGAAGTAGCACTGCGGCAGACACAGTTCGGTGTCATATATTTCGGGAGGGCATGAATACATGGAGAGACTGGGACGAATAATCCGTCAGGACGGACGTGACGGAGACTGGGTAAGTTACTTACATGCAGCCCAAAAGCTGGGTCAACCGAGTTCGTTGCGGCCACTAAGGCTGGCTAATGACTTGCCTGGCAGTCAAGTGAATAATCCATGCATCCCGACTGGAGTAAGCAGCCTACCCGCCGAACACTCCCCGTCCGCGCGCTGGCAGCCAGAGGGTTTTCGAGCGATACAAGTCGACATCCAGTCGCTCAACCTCTAGGGCCGTCGAGATTGTTCATGCCATTCTTCTGGTAGTGTTTCACCTCGAGGAAGGTAGCCAGCGGGAAAATGAGACCTCTTAGCCATGATATTTAAATTATTGTTTTGTGGTGGCCCGGTCAAAACGCACCGGTAGTTCGTTACCGGTTTACCGGTCCCCACGACACGTAAAATCGCGTAACAATATTTGGCGCGTCTTACCGTTTGCTTTTACTACTCGTACTGTAGTTATACAGTAGCCCTCCGGGCAGCTTGGTTCCTCGCTGGTCGGGGTGCTCGTTTTCGGCTCTGGTTATCACGAGAGTGTGACTAGGTTGTCGGTTTTGACATAAATTATTTAACAGGCGTTCCCAGGTTTCAATGTAGTTAGTTATGCCCGATCTATGCTGTTTGGAGTGTAAAAAATATTTTATATCCCAAATTATGAGGTTCCCCAAAATTTTAGGGTGACATCCCAAATGTAGACCCCAAATTGGGTTCCCAAATTTTTTACCAGACCCATATTTATGTAAGGTAGTTGAGCCCTCCGATTCCCGCCAAAGAACACTTGGCGGGCATCATTGATCGCTGCCAAACAGTGGCAAGACATGCACTTCAAAATTAGATGGGCCGAGACTTTTAAATTGTGGGATGCAAGTGAATAATTTGGGATGTCAACTTACATTTGGGATGTGAACTACAATAATTTTGGAATGCTGCCCTTCTAAAATTTTGGGGAACCTGCAATAATTTGGGATATAAATATTTTTACACTCCAAACAGCATAGATCGGGCATAACTAACTACATTGAAACCTGGGAACGCCTGTTAAATAATTTATGTCAAAAACCGACAACCTAGTCACACGCTCGTGATAACCAGAGCCGAAAACGAGCACCCCGACCAGCGGAGGAACCAAGGCTGCCCGGAGGGCTACTGTATAACTACAGTACGAGTAGTAAAAGCAAACGGTAAGACGCGCCAAATATTTGTTACGCGATTTTACGTGTCGTGGGCGACCGGTAAACCGGTAACGAAACTACCGGTGCGTTTTGACCGGGCCACCACAAAACATAATTTAAATATCATGGCTAAGAGGTCTCATTTTCCCGCTGGCTACCTTCCTCGATGAGTGAAACACTACCAGAAGAATGGCATGAACAAATCTCGACGGCCCTAGAGGTTGAGCGACTGGATGTCGACTTGTATCGCTCGAAAACCCTCTGGCTGCCAGCGCGCGGACGGGGAGTGTTCGGCGGGTAGGCTGCTTACTCCAGTCGGGATGCATGGATTATTCACTTGACTGCCAGGCAAGTCATTAGCCAGGCCTTAGTGGCCGCAACGAACTCGGTTGACCCAGCTTTTGGGCTGCATGTAAGTAACTTACCCAGTCTCCGTCCACGTCCGTCCTGACGGATTATTCGTCCCAGTCTCTCCATGTAAGTTTCATGCCCTCCCGAAATATATGACACCGAACTGTGTCTGCCGCAGTGCTACTTCCTCCTTTCCGCCTCCCCGCCGTGCCGATAGTGTATTCCGTCGAGCGCCTGCGGGACGGGCGGTCGTACCTCACGCGCGCCGTGCGCGCCCGGCAGCACGGCCAAATCGTGTTTATGATGATGTGCAGCTTCCAGAAGGAGGAGCCGTGGCAGCCGACGCAGCAGTGGCGCATGCCCCTCGTGCCGCCTCCGAACGAGTGCCAGCTTGAGGAGGAGCGTGTCGCCGAGCTGCTCAAGGCGGACGATGTCCACCCCAGGATACGCGAGATATATCACCAGGCCATTCAGGTGCGTATTAGTGTCTGTGCGAAGGGCTTATGGTAATCTAGGATGTAGGAAAGGATGCGGAGTCCGATTGCGATCAAGATCGCGGCTCAAGAAACTGGGGGGTCGCTGCGTTTCATGTATTGGATGCAGGCGCGCGATATCCCTGCGTACGAGGGGCCGTTCCAGAAGGTTTGGAGCCCGCCTTCGCTTGCATGCTTATTATTGACGCGTCGGCACAGTGCATCCTGAGTTATATCTCGGATTTATTTCTGTATGCTTATTCGGTTGTCTTCCCTTTTGGGTGCATTATTTGACTCCAATTTAGCCTCAGCGCAGCGTCCCGGACCCTGGGCTTAGAACGCTTCGGCAAGGGACCAAATGCGACGGGTATGATGGTACGCAGGCTCCTTTGCAGCCAGCAGTATTCCTCTGACTTCAGATCCCAGTCCACAATTGACCACTCAATATGCTTCTATGAGTACATACAGTTCACTCAATGTAACCTCCAGAAAACTAATCGAAGTCTCATCCTAGCGACACATTCAATTGTGGGGATTGGCTTTATATGCGGTAAGCTTTGTCTGTATCCAATCCTGTCTTGCGTCGGTTGATCTCTTAGCAGATGACGTCCCTCGTGCGGCTTCTGGGCGCTCCATCGTGTATGGCCAGGTACGACTGTGAATTTTCTGTTCCCAAACAGACTTTGATTGCATTTTTCTGCAGCTGTATACCCAGAGTGGGACGCTCATCGCAGTTACGACACAGGAGGGTGTGGTACGGGCCGATAGACGGGCGCCTGAAGCCAAGTTGTAAATATAGACTTGATAGAAACTAATCCTTCCCAGTACCATATCTACGACTGATTAGCACAACTTGACTTAATTCACATACGAGCCTCGACTCGGCAGTTAACGTGATGTATGGATCATTCCCGGATGGATACAGTCGGACCCGAAAAAATATGACTGGACTGAGCGAGGCAGTCAGGGCGGAGTATTCCAAGGATACTTTTGGTGGTAAATCGAGATACATGGAGGCATGTCGAAGCGATTTAAGGTAGGACATGATGCGAAATGCTAGAGCCGATGCGTATATGTAGAGGATAGTGCAAAGACCTAGTTTTTCCGGCGGAATGAGCATCCTGTGGGCGGAAAAGTCAGCGGGCGAATAGAAAGGGGAAACAGTGAATGGACGGACCCTCCGTCAGACGCGCCTTGCCTCCTGTGGGCTGGCAAAGGACGCTGGCACACGAGCCACAGAGAACGACGGTGTGTGCGTGCGAGAAGACGGTGGTGATGGTGAAGCAGCCTGGGTTGGTTGATAGATTAGGAAAATGGGGGTGTACGCTAGGAGACGGGGGTGGACGCACCAGGACACTTTACGTCCATGAAGTACGAGTTGGGGGACTGTACGAGGCGCTTGAGCTTGTGTTGACGCTTTTCAAAGTCGGCGGAGGGGTTGAGGAGATCGACGGCGAGAGTCTGTTGAGGGGGTCAGCGGGTGTTGGGCCACAGGACGCGGCAGAAGGTGCCCACCATTTTTGCGGGTCGAGGCGGACGAGAAAGAAAAAGCTGTGCGAAAGTACTGTGTACTGGCAAGTCTGCTTGGTCATCGTGATCCGAATTTATACCAGACTCGGCTTTCGGCAGCCGTCGTCTTGCTTGAGTCCTCTCGAGTCGCGCCAAGTCGACTCGAGCGTCGGAACCGCGCGCTGCCTTTGGCAACATACATGCGGTGTTCTAACTTGGAGACTTTTTTTTTTGAGGGGGGCAACCATATGGGAGGCGAGTACTTAGGGGAGAGGACATGCGTCGTTTCCTTGGACGTTTCGTATGCGTTAGAGGTTATTGGACAGTAATTGTGAACCTCAACGCCTTCTAGACAACGTCTTAGGAATTGTTCAAGAGAATAAGATCTTTGTTAACCACGTTTGCGATTTCTCAACGGTATCGTGCCAAGCATGCAGCTGGCCAGTATTTCCGCTTTGCAAACACGGCAACCGTAACAATTTGACGGCCAAAGGACAAGCCTTTATTGTGTACAATTACATATCAGCGAGCTGGCGCCGCAAAGTACTTACAAGGACCTTTGGACTACCATTTCGAGAACAATAGAATTTGATCTTCCTTGTTCACAGTCGGAGGCAATAATAGAATTGATTGCCTGCGGCATCCTTTGTATTTTCTTTTGTCCAGGTATCCTGCTTCTTCTTATTCTCCTGGCTATAAAGATCCGCGTGGCCGTTCTGTACTCCCCAGGTTCCGGCTCCCTTCCCTCTCCCTCAAATTCATATACTTCCGCGTCTCATCTAGGTTTGGAATTGTCATTTAGGGGCTACTTTAATTGCTAACCAATTTGTCTCCATCCAGACCACTCTCACTCTCGCACATCCACGACCATATATAATCCACTCTCGCTTTATTTGCTCTCTCACGTCGCCTCCGTCTCTCCAGCTCTCTCCATCTCTGCATCCTTCCGCGCGAACTCTACCGCACTCTATCGCCGGACGATCCATTTCGCATCACTCAGCAATGTCTACCACTTCTTCCAGCCTGTCCGCCACAGTCGCCCACGCAGTCTCCTTCTTGACTCGCCCTCTTATTAAATCTTACGCCCCTGCTGTCATCGTGAAGCTCCAGCTTGTTCTGGAGGCCAACCTCACCGCTCTCTACGCCCAGTCGTGGACAGTGAACGACCCCCTTCGTGGCTCTGGCCGCCGCTGCCTCACTCTTTCGCCAGACTGCCTACCGCCCCGTGTCGTCTACGCCGCGTGCATCGCCGCAGGCGTCCAGTGGTTTGACTGGATCGCCCCCTCGGCGGTCGCGAGTTCGACTTTTTCGTCGACCCCGGCTGCGTCTCCATGCGCATAGACCGCAAGGGCCCTAACAACAGCCTTATCACCGTCTGGGCTGACGAGGTCCCCTCCCCGACCGTCACTAAAAAGACACCCGTCTTTTGCGAGTCCCAGATCCAGGCTTCCATTGGCAGGCAGGCCCAGGCGCGCGCCAAGGCTTATGCCGACGAGCGCAAGACCCTTGCCCAGCAGCTACTTGAGAACGACTCCGAGTCCGACGCCCAGATCTTCTCCATGATCGACGCCGAGATCTGCGCACCCACCTGGGTGACCCCCGTCCTTGCCGAGTTCCCGAAGACCCGTTCTCTCTCCCCGCTCTCCACCATCTCCTCGCACTCGCGCTCCAGCTCGCGTTCCTCCAACTCGAGCTCCGGCGTTTCCTTCTCCTCCGTCGAGTCGTCCCGCTCCTCAGCGTCGAGGTCGGCCTCAGGAGACGAGAACGTGCACCCGAGACAGTCGCGCCGGGAGCGTGCCCGCCAGGCACGCGTCTACATCGACACGAGCAAGATCGATGTTACCCCTTACGACGGCGGCAAGACCACCGTCCTCACCGGCGGTGTCATGCTCGGCGGTGGGCCCCAGAAGGCTGCTCCCCGCGTCGAGACCAACGGCTGGCGCTCCGCCATGCGCATCTAGACGCATGTGCCCGTGGTCCTTTATCATATCTTTATCACACTCTCCTTCCATGCCTTTTACGACTACTCATTCGTCTTCCGACACCGCACGCCCATTTACGAAAAGCAGCATCATCGCATATCATCACTATACGGGACTATCCACATCTGCTTTTTTTTCATCTTGCATTTCTCTCTTGCATTCCACATTCATTTCACGTTTCATATTCACAGTCCTATTTGCTCCATCATCGCATCCCCTTGTTGTTTTTTTCTGCCTTTCCGATGTGTAGCACTTACTTGCCCCCCTCGAGCTCTATGCTCGGATTATTCTACCTTCGTTTAATTACGGTTCTGGCGTCGCTACCTACCTACCTATCGACGACTACCTAATCACCCTTGTAAAATCTGTCGATAATTTGCTGCTCCGCAGCCTGGTGTATAACAAATCAAACCTGCTTGGAAACTCGAGTTGTTGTGTGTCTATTTGGGCCGAAAAAAACGAGGAATGATCTATTCCGTTGCTGGTGCAATAATAATGTGACGTCTCGCGGATCTCCTGTAAATCTCGGCCATAGTGAGGTGGTACCAACCAAATTCAATTTCCAAATCCCAGATCAGGCAATTGTTGAATTTGGCATTACCCAAGCATCCTGCCTTTCCATGTTCATGACCGCGTAACATCGATGAATGCACCAACGCTCATTGCACTCCATATGCGTCGGCTCGAAAAGGCTTCTTCATGATTGCGCGAATCAAGGTGAACGCTGCTCGATCCGGCCTCAAGAAGTTGGACTTGGAAGGCCAATCTTACAATCGTCTCGTTGAAGCCTCTTTGTACGGCGAATCCACAGAGTACTAAAGCTGCCAGACTGGATATTTGCCGCTGTCGGCACCTTGAGTCTTCTCTGCGACAGCACGCTTCAACTTCAAGTCCGACAAAATTCAAATCTGGCCGCTGCGTCGAACTTTCCTATTTTCAGGGGACTCTTCACTGTGGTGGTCCTCTAGAGGAAACTCCTTGTGCATCCTGAATTGTTTTAACCGAATTGCTGCGTCATCGCCAGAGCGACATCAGGAAAACCGTAGCCGAGCCCGCTATGAGACGCTATGAACTTTGAAGCCCTGTGAAGCCATCTGCAACGCTGTCAAGCGAGCCATAAAGCTCATAGCTACATACCCTCTATGCAGCCGCGCATGCCGCTCTCCAGCACGTTCTAGCGCTGCGGAGCACTGCATAGGCACTTTTGGTTTTTTCCTAATGGAGGGTGCTTGCTTGAGGCAACGTGTGCAGAGTCCGTCTTTTGCGTCATTCCTCTCGGCCACTCGCACAGCAACTTGCGATTGACTTGCAACCTTCAAGGCTGGCTTCGCATTTCAAAATATTGCATCTCTTCCCACAAGGTTTCGTTCTCCGGGTCGAATGTGGGCCTGTCCAGCTCGCAACGTGTGGTTCCCCGACTTTTGTCCTTGGTCTAGTGAGAGATATCGGAATAGAGCGCGCAAACCTGGAGTAGTATACTTACTGGGGTAACTATATGTTCAATCCCACAATGCCAATGACTCAATGAGGATGTCTGCCGGCGAATATAATATTCGTCGTGGCTTTCTTCTGTACAGGCGTATGGAGTCAAGCTGCAATTCCATGAGAAACCTGAACATCATGAATGCCGGTTCAGGACTGCCTGCAGCTGGTGCTGGTCGTAGTTGTTTACATGACGTCTCAAAATTGAAATTGGTGGGAATCGCCTTGTTTCTCGCGCGCTGACGACTCTGCGACGATCCTCATCCACTTGGACTTGTTCCACCAACGTCACTTTTGCGTGAATGTCTAACCAGTGAACAAAATTCTGACCCGTCAATGAAAAAGATGTCCGGTTTCGTGATGCCATCTCGGCCCCCTCGCAGTACGCGAGCCACAGCAGCTCCCCGATCCGGAGATTATGTACTCTGCGAAAGCTCCACTGATTTTCAGAAATGTCGTCATGCAACGTATTCTATGGTACGCGCACAGGGGTACACATTGATAACTAAAAAGTGCGAGTTTTGAGACCCCCTGCTAGATGGAAGTGCGACACGTACATTAAAATTATACTGAACTTTAAATTCACTGAGCGAATATGAGTACCCATAAGAGGGAAGGATCAATGTTTTTAAGCTGTGCCATGAGAACAAGGAGTGAGCACTAGTGAGTCCCACAACTCCACAACACGATCGACGTCATGTCTAACCATTCGCTCCTCTTCGAAACGACATGACGCGTAGTATAAAAGTCAAGTAGTGTGCCCCACCGCAGGTAAACACACACTGCAACCACCTCCCTCGCCATGACCGCATTAACCGTTGAGCAAAAGAAGCAACAATATTCGCGGCAGCTCTACGCGTACACCCAGAAACACGCAACGCGGTTCACTATCATGGTCCATTGCCGAAAGTCGGTGCAGCAGGGTTCAGACCACCCCAAGCAGACGCGAGCCATATAAGCGGGTCGGACGACTCGGACGATTCACGCACTCCAAAGGCCGTAGAAAACAAGAGTGGTCAGTTGTGGTATTCAGCCATCTCCGCTTGTAACCTAAAGGTTGAACAAAGAATTACAGGGCTCGCAAAACATGTTAGCAAAGTCTGGAGGCGCAGATGAATGAACTGCTTGGTCGAACCGCCATTATGAACCGTCAGGAAGGCGAAGCTGTGATGTGAGTAAAAATCCTATTCCCTGCACGACCTCCATGTTAACCTACTTGACAGAAACACACGCATTAGCCCGCCCAATGTCGCCTGGATTGATATTGAATGCAACTTGTAGCAATAGGCCGCCAGAAAACCATATTATATTAGTCTCCTTCTCCACATTCCTGTAACACTATCCGCATTTTTTTTTTGTTTCCTGGCGAATTCCCCACCACGACTCTTGCGCCATAGAGGCGCATTAAATAATATTATGGTGTTGTTCAATAGCACCCAAAAAGCAAAGAATCAACGACCACAGATGAACAGCTCGGAACCTTCCGAACGCCTCGCTAGTAGAGAGCCAAAGTGGAGTAAAAAGGGAAAGTAAAATGCGCATCCGACTGCCTTGAGGAGACACTGGCAGTCTGACCAATGTCCTGGAGGCTGGTGGTCTGTGAAAAGTGATGGGATTATCTAAATAAAGATAATCGGCTTTGGCCAGCGGACACTGATCGGTCCCCAAATTTTGCAGAGGCCGCTCTCCCAGCGCTATCCACTCTCCTACCATGTTTCGCGCCTTTAATTGTGTGCCCAAACAACTTGGTCGGACATTGGCCACTCATGCGTCCCCTCCCGTTCCGCCCACAAAACCCCATCGGACTTGGGTCAGGCAAGAAATTCAAGCCCTCTATGACACTCCCCTTCTTGATTTGGTGTTCCGGGCGGCTTCGGTTCACCGTGCTCACCACGACCCTAGCAAAGTGCAGCTATGTACCTTGATGAACATAAAAGTGCGCTGTGATCGACCCGTTTTGCCAACTGGCCTAAACTTTTACAGCTGGAGGATGCTCAGAGGATTGCAAGTACCCAATATCGGACAAGCTCAGCCTTCTAATCAACCCGCAGGCTCTTATTGCTCCCAGTCGTCCCGGTACTCAACCCCAACGAAAGCATCCCGTCTAGTTGAGCTAGAACCTGTGCTGGAAGCTGCTCGAAAGGCGAAGGAGAATGGGAGCACGCGATTTTGCATGGGCGCGGCTTGGAGAGACCTCGCTGGGCGCAAGCGAGGGTTCGAGAGAATTTTGGAGATGGTACGAGAGGTCCGTGGCATGGGAATGGAGGTATGCACTACCCTCGGAATGCTGTCGCCAGACCAGGCCAGGCAATTGAAAGAAGCGTGAGTGATTTGGGTCCTGCCTTTAGGTATATCTGATATCTTCAGTGGCCTGACGGCGTACAACCACAACTTGGATACCTCGCGAGAGTTTTACCCGCAGGTGATCACGACACGATCGTATGACGAGCGTCTAGACACCATTTCCGCCGTCCGAGACGCTGGTATCAGTGTCTGCTCCGGCGGAATTTTGGGACTTGGAGAGTCGGACCACGATCGGGTTGGTCTGATTTGGGAGGTTTCCAAGTAGGTGTAAGCATTCTTACTCTTCGATTGAACTCAGCTTGTGCAGTATGCCTGAACATCCCGAGTCTTTCCCTGTTAATGCCTTGGTCCCCATTCCCGGAACTCCTTTAGAAGGAAACGAGGTGCGTACGATAATACATACATTCGAAGTAATTAATCCTGCCTGTGTAGGTCGTGAAATACCACGTTCTCCTGCGCACCATCGCTACCGCTCGCATTGTGCTACCCACGACTATCATCCGGCTTGCGGCCGGAAGAAACACGCTCGCAGAATCTGAGCAGGCTATGTGTTTCATGGCTGGAGCAAACGCGGTTTTCACTGGAGAACAGATGTTGACTACTCCTTGTGCGTATTTTTCGTTCAGCGCTGTTTCCTGACTCATTTGGATCCTCTTTTAAGGCTCTCCATGGGACGAGGTGAGTGCGAGTGGTGTCACGAATGGTTTTTACTGACTGAAATCTCAGGACAAAGCCATGATGGACCGTTGGGGTTTGTCGGGAATGCAAAGCTTCGAGCAGAAGAGTGTGGCGCGCAAGGAAGGTGTCAATCTAGAAAATGCGACTCAGAACGACGAATTACACCAGTAGATGGATAGACATTGTAATTTTAATTGTAGACATGCAGGGCACAAACGCTTGTTTTCGACTGTTTACCGCACCTTAGCGCTCTACGCGATGTCCACCGCACAGTGCGCGACCTCTTATAAATGGCCAACGACGACCAGAGGAACCTACGTATGTTGGTGAAGCTTGTCTCATTCACACCGCTGAGCGGTCCTACCGACAGCTTCCCAGTGCTCCCATTGAATGAGCAGAATTTTTGGTACTACCCTTCGCACGGCCATGCTTCAGACGACGAGGAAGACATCGGTGGGGCCGCCGATGGCGGAAACTGGGGTGTCAAGACCAAAAAACGCGCGCGATGGTCTCGTCGTGGCAAGATCGCATCTTGGGGTCCAGGTGTTGGGGAATGGGAGGTGTGTCTCTAGGCGTCTTGTTATTCATTTGGCTTAATGATATGCTATACAGGAGGAGGAGCGCGCCAGAAAGCGGTTGAAACTGTTGCTTCCACAGGAACGACGTTCTCCCTCACCCCCGTCCCTTCCTCATTTATCGCGTTCCATGTCACCACCGATCCAGTCGCCTTATCCTCCACCGACCTCGCAGCATCTCAGTTATTCGTCGTTTGTCATGGACAAGGCAGTAACGCACACATTTCGGTCGAATCTTCTGGACGAGTTGGAACATGCTACTAACGGCCTCATCGAAGGAGAGGGAACAATGCGCAAGGCACTGGGAAGATTATGGCAGGTGATCACGAGGATACCGACCTATCCACCACTGCGTCAGTGGTGCCAAAACAGGAGGACGAGGACGAGGAGCTTGACGAAGTGGCTAAGCGTCTCGCTCGAGCTCCAGACCTCACCGTTGCGGCACACAGACTCTTCTTGTGGTCTTACGCAAATGGCGGTGAGCCACTCGTGCATGAGCATTCGCATTTTGCGTCTCCAGAGACGCAGCTCGATGGCCTAGAGAAATCTCTCTCGACGCTCCGGGAATTGCAGGATGACGGCCGAGAATACAGCGAGCGACTGGAGAGATTCGGGAAGGGCTCGGGGATGTGAGGGTCCAGAGAGATGGAATATGGGACTTCGTTCGAGAAAAGGCGGTCGAAGAATTGCAGGAGGTCGCGTTCTCAGTGATACCTTGAGTAAATATACCTGCAGAATAGAATCAAACCGCTTCCGCCACAACACGCACAAAAGTCGCGGAGTTGGTTTATTAATATAACTCTCCTCTTCCACACCCACAACTTCCTATAATTCATTTTCTCGCTGCCACGGTGTTTTCTCGATGGATCTGCCGGAACTCTCGCGCCTCAGCATCGAGGACGGTCCTGTGCTAAGCGCCCCTGACCCTCCTGACCGGTATCTCCTCAAATACAAAGAATACGTGCGCTCTCTCCCGTACGAAATTGAACCGGAATCCAAAATGGTCGAGATGCTTGACTTCATCGTCATGAGAATACAACAATGTTGTCTCGCCCGAGACTACGACGTCGGGTTCCTGCAATTTGACTCCATGCTGGGGTACTGGATGATGCTCAAGTACCCAATTCCAAAGTCTACTCGCATAATGCTCGCGAAGCTGTACTTTCATTTGAGCACCACCCCAGGAATGCCGAACGCGGTCATGGCCACCTGCGCCGATGGCTTCAAGACCCTGACTGAATCGGAGAAAAAGTTATCCATTGCCGATTTCAGGTGAGTTTTCAGTCCATCTGCTCCTTTCCTTTTGCTAAAGACTTCAGGCTCGAATGGCGACCAATTTACGATATCCTCTCTCCGTCCCTGTGCTTAAGCCGCCGCGAGTTCGAGTACACGTGAGCAACGCGTCGAATTAACTTTTTGATATGCGCTCACAGTTTCCCTCTCCTTCCTCCATGCATATCGAACCTGATCACCGTCCAATCTGCACAGCCAACTGCCATGGGTCATGGGCTACATAGCTGCAAATTCAAGGCGATTCTTTCATCCCGCAGCCGCCAACGAGATGCTCTCTGTGTTCGTTCCGCTTCTCAATGGGACGGATTTGAATGTTAGTGGCACAACATACTGTCAGCCGCTGGTCCAGGTTCTCACAAACTCATAGAATGTCCTCGCGGTCCAGTTTTTTCTGTTGACTTTTCTCCCTCTTACGCATCCGCAAACCTATTTGCCTATGCTATTCAGAATATGGGAGTCAATTAACAGCTATGTTTGATGAGAGGATGCTCGATTTCCTCGCCAACCTCGTAGAGGTTCACGTCGCAGCTGATGTCAGTGATCCTCGTAAGGTCTCCGACCTGCCGGATGATGCAAAATCAGAAGGCGAAGGCCGGCCGCAGTGGTCTGAGGACGATCTCAAGTCCACCTCCCCCTGGCCTGGCATATACAAGGACGTTGGCGTGTTTACTGAGCATGAGTGGAGCCTCATAATGTGTAAATGCATCAACTCGATGGAGATCCCTCTCGCCGACGGCGGTTCGCTAACTACTGGACCTTCCGCCGACCGCACAGTGGGCGTTGACGTTGGGCGGCTACCGAAACCAGAATGGCGTATACGTTGGTCTTTTATTCGCATTCGCAAGCGTTCTATTTTGACGAATGCCCACGACAGAATCCCTGGCACACATTATCGTTTACTCCATGGCACCCGATGGGATGCCAACTCCGGCCTCCAATACTCCGACTCCACTCTTTACCCCCGTCCCTTCGGGTATGCATACTCCTCGAATTCCTACGAATTTATTAGGCGACTACCTCTCTGCTCCTCTCGCCCGCATCGGGACTGGAACATCGAAAGTAAAACGTATCTAGCTGGATCGAAAGCGCTCGAATCTTTATCCCAAATAATTGCTTCCACTGAGAGCTTCTTCCATCCATCGAACTCAGGGCCCTTCACAGCCGATGTATGTCTCTGCCATCGACATCCCCGTCTTGAGACTGAGCCATCCGTTCAGTTATGCGCCTTTATTAAATTCATTGCCTACGACTTCAACCGACGTGAATTTTTCTCTGGTGCCGTAGCTTGATCAGACCCTGATAACACCGCACAGGCTGGCTTGAAGAACAGCAACCTGAGTGCAAAACGCCCCCTGTATGTTGTCCATTGCCGCCGTTGTGTTGTCCTGACGCCAGCGCAGAGCCGGCGACTGACAAAACAGATGAAACGCGAACTAGTCAAGACACTTCGAACTGTGGCTTTCTTGGCGATGTTCTCAGAAGATTCCAACACCGTGAGCAACGTCCAAAGCTGTCTCAAAAGCTTAAGTGTTATGGAACCCGACCTCATTTTGCATCCGATCCTGGAGCGGGCTGTGCCTGCGTTGGAGACTCTTATAGAGGTCGGTCACGATATCATGCCGCGAGTTCATATAGCCATGACACCCAATCGCAGACTCAGCGGACCATCGCTGTGATCAAAGCTCTCGGGGCAGTTGCACCAGCCATTGTTTCGCGTAAAGTCTACTATCCAGGCGCAAAACACCTCGTGCCAATCCTGCAGCTTTTGATTCCGGGCATTGATTTGGTATGTCTCGCTTGGCCCCATGCGATTAAATTTGACGTGGATAACAGAATGACCCGACCAAGACGGTACGGCTCACCTCGAAAGTGAATCACCCCTCACTAAAAACTACATCAGTTGTATACAACCGAGTTCATCGTCGAGATATCGCAGTGCATCATGTTCGCTGACGCAATGCCGGATCACCTTGACACCTCGTCCATCGCACCCTCCGTCAGCCCTCCAACTCTCAATATTCCCTCATTTTCCGTCGACGATCCGCAGTCCGACATGGAATTCCCGCGGCTCTCCGATGCAGAGGAAGATATGCTGGTCAAGGTTGAAGAGCCGGCCCTTTCAACTTGCTGCTAGGAGATCTCAATATCTTTCAGGACATGACAGGAAGCTTCGCCGATTGGGTGACACAATTCATCCGACGTGTTTACCAGCTGCAAGAAAATCTTCCCGAAGAGGGCGGTGGAGCATCGGAAGGTACCCCGCTTTAGAGTTACGCTCGCGATTTCACAACTTATATTTTTCTAGCTCAGGTCGTGGACGCTGTTGGCCGTGCCTGCCAAAGTATTTGTGCTCATCTTTCAGAACCACTGTATGATCTCGTTCTCAACATGGTTTACGACTACGCGAGCACCAATGTTCGCTCGAACGCTGTTCGAGGCATTCACCTGTTGATCGAAGCTCTGGCGAACGCAGACCCTTTCAAGTGTCTTGCTAAATTCTTTCCCTTGTGTGAGCGCAACATTCGTATCGAACTTGAAAACGGCGCGAGTTCTTTGCGGAACACATCTGTGTCGTCACCTATTCCTTCCGACGCGACTCTCCATTGGTGTCCGTTTCTTCTTCTCTCTTTTGCGCCGCAGCTGACGCTAGCCCAGATCTTGCCATATTACGTGGTTCCATTTACAAGTAAGGTCTTCCACAGAGTCTTGGCTTCGTCACTCACTTCGAGGCTTGACAGTGATGGGAACGCGGTTGGTCTCTCATTTCAAACCGCATGTATGTTTCTAAATTCTGAATAGGTTCTTACATACAAGGATCAACTCCTCTCCTTACTACGGCTGCTGCACGAGAAGACGTTCTCTAATCGCGGTTTCGCTTGGAGTGGGAAGTTATTGTGCAGTACCTTACTCACGCTGACACACACGTACCCGCTCGAGAATAGGTTTGTGAACCCGGATGAGTGGAACAGTGACGGTTCGCATTAGATGTGGATGCTCGACTCGGTCCTTAATCCTTTTTTCTCCACAGAGTTCCGCCGCAATCATCATCTTCACTGGGGAAAGCTGTACAGGGCAGAAGAAGTCAAGGTATTTTGACGGCAATTATCAATTATTGACAATACCGAAATTGACGCCCTGTCGATAGGTGTCGTGGCATGTCCCTACACCGACCGAAATAGACTTCGCGATTCAGCTATTCAAGGAATTGGTTGAACCGACGCTCGCCAGTCTTCTTCAGCTCCTACATCCCGGCAAGTATGTGATCCTAGTCATTAGTTCGATCCTAATTCCTCCCTTGAACCAGGAGCAACAAGGAATACTGTGTGGTCCAATGAGTTTTGTCGGTTGGTGCAGAATTGCTTATACACGTCCAACGGCTTATGTCTTTTAGGCATCTCTCCTTTGTCAGCAACGCCTTCGCAGGCATCCCTACTTTGATTCGCGATACCTTCGACATCGAGGCTCTACGTGCTAACATGCAGACTAGTGACATTTTGTAAGCCTTGCGTGACTGGATTGGAAGGCTTCTCATTATCAGCAGGCATGAAATTCCTGAGATGATCGGTGTTATTGAGCCTTTGAACTCAGGTTTTGTACTCACCGATCCCGCGATCAACGCTACGAGTATATATTTTCACTTCGCCGCCGTTTCGGAGAGTTCTTGCACCAAGCGTCCAAGTCTTTGTTGCAGCAAGGAGAAGAGAATACAGTCGATGCTGTAGAAATGCTCGTCAGTCATCCAGTTTCAACAAACTCATGGCACTCCAACTCTTCCTTCGCAGATCGAAGGTATCCGGACGTACTTGGTGGGTATGTGGTTATTTCGATTTGTTGGCGTCATTGCTGTGCTAATGTGGCCTAGAATATGGGGACAGCAAGGACGGTCATTACACCAATGAAAAGAAGTACGAATCAGGCAAGTGAAGCAGGCCTATTCCTGTAAACCAAATATTTACGTTGCCGCAGAGAAAAACGTCGCAAGACATTTTGCGAAACAGAAGGTTTGGCCCAGATCAGTCTGGGTACGACGAGCAAGGTTGGTTTCACGTGATCCACTTCTTGACGAACACTTTCGTTGACCGGAAACCAGATATTTCCACTCTGCTCGTCTTCGCTGGAACTCTATTGAAAGATTGCGTGGTCCCCTTGAGAATCTTTTGATTGATGACCTGGTTGACTGGTCACTTTGGAATTATGCCACCATCCGCTCGTACGTGGATTTATTGCGCGTTAAATCACCCTACTGAGTGGTGGAGCAGGTACAGTCAATCTATTCTGGAATCTCTTTGTATGGTGAGCACACACACACGTCTAATATGCTGTGACTGGTCATGAAGAAGAAGTGAAGGTTTACGATGGTATCCGGCGTCGCGCATTGCCGACGTTGTACCGAGCACTGGCACCCGGCTCCGATAATGATCGAGTGAAAGGCCTGCGATTCCGTCCCAGCACAGACTTCCAATTGGCTGATCTACTATTGTAGGCGCCCTGTGGTGCTTAAATCTTCAAAGTTTCGGGAGGTACGCTGCATCGGGTTTGTTTTCCACCTCCACTCTTCCGATTTAGACCACTTAACATTTGCATAGAATTGACGTTAGCATCAGAGCTGGTCGAGAAACTCTTCTCCTGTCAAAACCACGAAAAGGTTGGCCGACTAAACAATCTAGGTTGCGCTCAATTCACGGAGTATCCAGTCATCAATCCAAGATTGTGTTTCCATTGTGGCAGAGAACTGTACGACTCATCCAGCACCACCCAGTTGGGCATATTTTCATTCTGATACCTTTTACAGGCTTGAACAGCTTGACTGAGCCCGGCTTCCTTGTGTATAATGTGGCGACGCCTTCCCTAGATCGAATTCTTGCAACATTGGAATTTGGAGAAGAACAGCAACAAATAATACGCAAGTGCAGGGAGACAAGAATAGCACGTATCTCGCGCATGAACGAAGCCTCCGATAACCTGGTAGGTTTCCTATTGGTCACTTTCCATGCCACTTTCCATGATATTCATTCTCGAACAGACTTCGATCGTGTTGAGCATTGGAAATTCTCCATCGACGCACTGGAAATATAGCATCGCTGCTATCCGAACCCTTCGTTCGTTGATACGGTACGTTATGATCGCTATTAACAGTGTTTCTGCGGCCTCATTCTATTCCTCTACTCGTAGACGTGATGCTCCGCTTACTTCCGGGCAGATACACTATTTTATGCAGAAAACTTATGATTCCAACCCAAGGTCGGTATCTATTTGCTCTTGAAGACGAATGACCGCTGTAACGTAATTTTCCTCCGCTTCCAGCATAAGATATGTGGGTCAATCTGCATTCAGTTTTGTTGGCATGGCTGCTTATACTGCCACAGTATGCTCAGCGAGCCGCCATGAAAAGTCTGCGAAACGTAAAGCTGAGAACGTTCAGCCATGAGCCCGCCGACTTGATACTAGGACGAAACCACAACCCTCTCAAGAGGAACATCAGTATAGTGCCGTCGCATGACTTGACCCTCAAGTTCTTGAACGCCTATAGGATTCCTTTTGACATAGAGCACACAGAGGAGCAAGACCCGTCGGTTCTTCCTATCGCTGCCTTTTCCTCTACTTATCACGCCTTTCATAGTTTGTTTCTTGACAAGGATCAACCGGGTTGGGTAGTATGGGGAGATTTCATCACCCTGTACAAGCCGCCGGATTTGGTCAAGTCAACTTTCCAACCTTGGGAAAGTGCGAGTGAGAAGGCCGTTACAACCGTCCGCGAAATTGCACTAGATCCGTCATTTTGGAAGCAATTAGCAATGTACTTCTCGGAGGAGATTCAGGACAACAACGAAATCGTTGTGGATAACGTGTCTTACGTCAAGTCCATATGTGGGTTTAATAGTGATTCTCTGTCGGCGCTGCTGATTGAAACATTTGTCCCCCTAGTTCAACTCTTGGAGGACATACCGTTTGAAGCTCTTAAACCGACACTGGATCTCCTAATACTGGAGCAAGCACCAGACAAACAGCGTGCATTGGCAGAATTCACGGCGGGGATTATCGGAGGTATCTCTTCATCTTCATATCCGGTTCTTCCTGCAAACGAGCGCTTCAGGTTCTAAGCACTGGCCATTGACTAAGCAACGATTACTTTGGGAGTGGTTTACACCAGTTATAGTCAAGATCCTCGGCCAAAATCTCAAAACCGATACGTACAACATTTGGTGCTCATTCTTGGATGTACGAAGCACGCGTTCCCATTGTTTTGGCGCGAATGACATCCGATCCTAGTATGTTTTCCATAAAAAAGATCCCCGCCGGCTTCAACCTTTGGTGGACCATATTATAAACACTTGGAAGGCCATGGATTACGAACCCGAGCTTGCTTTTGACGCGACAAAGATATTCGCTGTCTTCAAAGCCTTTTATATGGGATGTGGCTGGGCCGGCTCAGGTAAGTATTTACGTGGTGGCAAAACCTGGCTCTATTCAAAGCATTATCAAGCTTGGGCAAACGAGGTAGTCGATCGATGCTGGGCTCAATGCACCACCGAACACGATGACGTGTGTTGGCCGCTGTATGTGTTTCATATCGGTTTCTGACTTCGCAATGTAGGTGCGGGCTTCCGTTGCTGAGATTATGGCATATTCGGAGAAAATAAAAGTAGGAAAATGACTCTGTTCTGTCTCCCAAATTTCAACAGCTGTCACAGGAACGACCACGACCATCACATCCCACGACTGAGGTTTTCCTCCGAGAATGCAGGATTCTTCCTATCGACCACGATATCATGGGGATGCGTGGTTATTATCACAAGGGAAGAGTCGACGAACTGGTAAAAAGATTTCCCGTTTGGCGTGAGGAGAGAATGCCCGGTATTCGTGCTTTCCAATCTGTTTACGATAGGTCAGTTACTTTGGCTCAATCACTTCACACCTGACCTGGATTAAATTTAGGGTTGGGATCACTGTCTGTAAATGGCTATTTCAAGTTTTGCTTAACAGTTCAGCCATATCGGTCTTTGATTATATATTACCTTTGATGGTGCGTCGCGGTTTTCTGTCTGAAAACTGATTACGCTGATACGCTACTAGCCAGAGCTTTTTCGCTTCACCGAAGGTCGGTGATCATTTGTAATTCAGAACTCGTTATAAATCCTTTATCAAGTCAACGACAACGAGGATTTAGCTTCTCGGGGGAATGATGTTGGATATTCCGTTCCTATTCCGTCATCTTTCTGACTTGTACTTCAGGTTTTGGTCCAGATGTGCGGCGTAAACCCTCCAATATCGTTGATAAACCCTCTTCTGGATGCAATATTTGATGCAATACAAAATTCTCCAGTCAGTCCCCCCTCTCTACTGTCCTGAGTCCAACACACTCTCTTATTATACTTGCAGTCATGGAAAGTGCGTCTTAAAGCGCTACCGCTAGTACAAGTGCGTGGTTTTGAGAAGAAGAGCGGTAATCACACTTACAGCTTTCTAGTATTCTACTTTCGTCAACTGCCATTGATCGGTGAAGGAAAAGTGGTCGAAATACGTTAGAGGTGTGCATCCATCTCGCTCTGGAAGCAGCTCTTTGGTTGACGATTGCTAGGTTTTGTGCAAATGTCTCGATGATAACAGGTGTAAGTTCCGGGAGATGGCTGCCAAGTGCGGAAATCCCCATACATCACTCGTCAGCTTTTGATGGCCCTCTTCCCAGCACACTTTCAGGAATTTTACGGTTGTCTCCTCGGCGTCACATCATTACCTTGAGGGTATGTGGCAGACATCACACTTATTACTCTGTGTTTCAATAGCACCTCAGAACCGATTCGTGCAACTGATCAAGAAAAGCCACATCCCGCCTCGCGGTGACCTTGGATATTCAAGGGGTGTACGGCAGCGCCATGCAGCCATCTTGGGAATCTGTGCCTTAGTCGACAGCGTCCCGTATAGTGTCGAAAAGTGGACCCCCGATCTGCTATGCAACATACTTGCGGAGCATACGTACGATCCGGTGAGGACCAATCATACTGTGAACTTTCATGTTTTGACGATTTGGTGAATAGGCCCCGATATCCACCAGTGTACAGAAATGTGCGCGGAACTTTAAGAAGACTCATACTGATACGTGGCATGAGGACTCTGCTCGTTTTAATGAGGACGAGCTTGTCGCGTTATCTACTTTGCTGACCGGATCTTCATATTGTGCGTGAAGTCCACTTGACTCTCTGCGTTCAGAGGGCTTTTAGCGGCCGGTTTCCGAGCCTCGAGAAACCAGCCTCTACGTTACCTCTGAGCGCAGTGTCCCTCCACGTCAGACTGATTTAATCTGCTGCAGATGCCTGATCTAGAGATCTAGAGAAAAAAGGACTGTGATAGAGTGCAAGTGTATTTATAATTGACATGGCTCAATTCATCGGATAGAACGGCTGGAATATATATCGTCTCACAGCACTTGTCTTCGAGAAGCCCTTCGATTAATGGCCCAGGTGGACTGCAGCAGCCTTTAGGCAGCAAGCGCGCTCCTGCAGGAATCCCGCATTTAGAACACGAAAGGTCTAATTACGGATCGTCAAATTCAGTCAAGAGCTTGTAATCTGCTCCTCTCGCAGGGGCGGAAGGGCTTTCAAAGAGTTTGCGTTTCCTGAAACACGCTGAGAATCAGGTCATATTGAACACCAACAACCCCACTTTTCTCCCGCAGCTGCAGATGGGAAAGAGCCGAATAAATCAGGGTGTTTCGGTAGAGGTGATTCTCTGAGATTCACAAGTCAAATGAGGTCAACAAATAGATGTCCTAACGCACGTAAAATATTCGTGCTGCAGCGCCTCTTCTGCCGTTATCCTCCGCTCTGGGTCGTATGTAAGTAAAGACATGAGCAGGTCAATGCCCGCCGATGTCAGATACTGGAATTTCTGACGGAATTGGGGTGGTTGAGGAGAAGGAAGCGAGATGGTCTTTGAGAGCGGTAAGGTCGAGTATTCTGGCCAAGAATTGGTTGTTGGAGGTCCCAGAAGTTTGAATATCATGGCAAGAAGCTCAAGCTCTCCCTTGGCTTGGAACAGCGGCTCCTTTAGAATCAGTTCCGCGAAAATACAACCCACAGACCACATATCCACTGCAGTGGAATACGTGGTTGCGCCGAGTAGAATTTCTGGGGCACTGATAGTCGTGATCACTTGGGAATAAAATAGGGAGAGGTCGACATACCGATACCAGAGCGTCACGACAAGCT
This sequence comes from Mycena rebaudengoi, assembly GCA_029282285.1. Classification (NCBI taxonomy): domain Eukaryota; kingdom Fungi; phylum Basidiomycota; class Agaricomycetes; order Agaricales; family Mycenaceae; genus Mycena; species Mycena rebaudengoi. Next base: position 22,583 of record JARJCX010000689.1, read on the forward strand.
GGGTCATACCTCCCACTCCCACGGGATCACCGTATCTTCGGGCCAGTCCAAAGTCTGCCACTTTGATAGTGCCGCGGTTGTTCATCAAGAGATTACTGGTCTTCAAATCGCGGTGGAGAATCCAGTTGGAGTGGCAATGCCCGACGGCAGACAGCAGCTGCAGCATCAAAGTCTTTATTTCGGATTGTAGAAATGGAGAGGGCATCAGCGTGAGGAGAGACTTGAGGTCATGCTCAATGAAATCCATCACGACAAAGACTCTTGACACGGTCTGGTTGATAAAATGAATTGAGAGTGAATGGCCAACACGTACTGCGTCAGAGTATCACCAACTACGACCTCCCGAATACCAACAACATTTTCGTGTCTACACGACATCAACGCATTTACTTCTCGCAGCGCTGTGATAGGGAACCCGTTCTTCTCTTCGTCGAGCTTCAACTTCTTCAACGCGACGATGTCGCCGGTCTGCTTGTCGCGAGCGCGGAAAACCACACCGTAAGAGCCTTCCTCGATTTGATTTAACCGTTCATAACAGTAGACAGAGCGAGAAGGTAGTATAGGTGGATGATGCGTGCGTGGTGGTACATAACGGCTGTGCAACGAGCGGGGGACGGATGCCTGAGGCTGGGAAGCGGTAGATTCTGTAGATTCTGGAGTGTGTTTTTGTTTTGGCCGGCGTTTTGGAGGTGGAACAGGAGCTACGCGTGGCTCATCGTCGTCTGAGTCCCACTTCGAACGTTTCCTCGACGGTGTGGAATCAGACATGCAGACACGCCAATACCATCTGATATTAATAACACAAAACAACCGCTTTCATCCACTTTAAGGTCAGCCCCTATCCGGGCCTCGTACTTCCACATCCAAGCACTTGATCAGGCCATGTCGGGTATCTCCGACAGGCCAATCGTCCGTGTCGCGGCCTGTTATCTGCTGAAAGAAGGGCTCTACACACACTTTCCCGATTGCTGTGAAGAGATCTTTCAGTATCCAGGACAAGCGGGGACCGGTCAGTTCAATCGCAGGTTCCGCATTTATCTCGAGCAGTTTCAATTGGAAACGAGATTCAGAACCTGGAGAATCTGTCAACAAAAAATCGACGCCAAACAGCTCGAATGCGTTTGGTAGGGGCTGTAGCGGTTATCAACATAGTTCACCTGTATGTAAGGACTTGTTTTACCTGAAAATGGACCGGGTTTTCCAATGCAGCCTGATGTATGCGTTTTAACAATCGAATGAAGGTAAACCCTCAATGCCGCACCTTGAACGTCTCAGCCAAG
>JARJCX010000069.1:600000-793422 GCA_029282285.1 Mycena rebaudengoi
TGTGCAGCTGAAACTTCTATATAAACTGTGTGGTGGCTTCTTTGTATACAACATGCTTGGGTATCAGATTGCTCAAGCATTGCAGCCGCTTCAAATATTCCCACCCAGGTTTACGAGCACATGGCGGGTGAACGTCAATTCCGTACAATCCCGCGGTCATTGCAGAACCTTGGTGTTCCCCGATTTGCCCTTATTCCTTCAACAGCCTTTCTCTGCCTTCTCACGAATTCCCCCGAGCCTGTGAACGTTGGCAGCTGATGGCTTACTTTTCAAGCGTCTGAATGAACATTTGGGAGATATTAATGACGCCGTGAAGTCACTGGGGGGGAGGAAGAAGGGTACTGGACGTGGAAAGGGGAAGGGTATAGCTTCTGCCCAAAACCCCGACTCTGGCGATGAGGATTCAGACCGCGAGGGGCCCTGAGGACCCAGAAACTCATTTAGGGGACAGGAGAGAGAGAGAAAAATGAATCTTACCGCTTTTTTTAGCATTTTTTTCGAGGCCTGGTAAAAAATTCGGATAAAAACCCCAACTTTCAGAGGCCTGGGTCGAATTCGGATAAAAATTGCCCGATTAGGGGTGCGGATAAAATCTCAAGAAATCCGATTTTTTTTGGACAGGCATCTGACCGGGTTGTCGGGGGTCCTATAAAGGAAATCAAGATATCTCTACCTTCGCTGTAACACCAGCGATTGATGAGTGAAGACAGTTGGGCCCGTTCAACTAGCTTCATGTACGCACTGGATCGGTGGTGATCCAGTGCAATCAAGCACTGGATTGGTTCTGAAGGAGACGGTTCTCAAACAGCATTCTCTGTTCGTCTTTCCCATTAATAGAAATGCCTATCTTATCTTATCCGCTTCGCATCCAAACGGCAACCCAGATACAATTTCTAACATGAATTCAATTTACTGGATGCCATATAAGGTATGGGTCCGGAACAAAGGCATTGGGTCAGTTTCCAACACATGTTTGTTTGTTTACAAAATCAAGCGACAAAATTCCGTCGGTGGAGGTACTTACGGCAGACACATAACACACGGGTTTCATGTCCCCGATCCATCAAGTATGCCGCAGACTTTTGCAGATTCCCACAAAATGTCGGGTCAAATTTCCAAAAATTGTCGGGACTTGGATAGGCCTAGGCTGGCGCGGTTTTCGGACCAGGCATTAGGGCTTCCAGGCCACATTTTGTAGGAAAATCACCCAAATTTGTAGGGATTTTGATCAGACTGGTGGTCCTAGTCGGACGCTCAATATTAATAGACGCCGGCTGTTTCCGAATGCCAATGGGACTTCCGCATGACATATGACTGCAATTTACCTGAAGCCGCATTCAAGACCACCGCGTCATATACATACTTAATAGGGTAATGCCATGCGGTCCCATCAGTAGGTATATTTTGATTCGCGATCCCGACTTAAGCTACATTGACTTTGCGCCACTGCCAGTTGATCACCATTTCGGAGATATCTCGAGTCGAAAAGCGTCGCCATTCCGAAGACCAAAACAAAACGACTTTGAGGCGGTCAGAAGGTGCAAGAGAGTCAGGGTAGTTAGTCAAGCCGAGCACGATAAGAATCGGAGACGGTGTTATTATTCCAGCGAGGGTGCGTTGCGCCCTTGATTTGAAATAGTCCTCACGACGTATTCGATACACCTGTGTTTGTTAGCTCGGATCCGCGTAGTCTCGCGGATATTTCAACTGACACAACCTCTACAATATCCAGTCGAAAGTGCACATAGTATAGGCACAGCGCCCCCTCCAATAATATTAGAGGACATGTAAGTCTCATGCTAAATATTTTCGTAAACATTGAATGTGCGCAGTAGATAAGTAGCCCAGACTCTCTCGCCCTGGATCCTATTGGCTAGAAAAAAACGAACCGTGGGAACGTCAATTACGCCCACACGTGACTCACTAACGATGCCTTAAAAGCGACTTTGAAATCCAAAACCAATCCTTATACAAGGCTGTTAGCGTTATTTTCGTCATGAATCTGAGGATCTTAATTTAACCCCCCTTTAACTAACTGATGGGTGCAGAGCAACAGCACATCAAGTAAACAAGTTAACATGTCCCGACGACAAAATAAGACAAAAATTGTTGCCTCTTCAACGGACCGGGATGCCGACAGGCGCTCGGACTATATTCAATTTATTGGCAGCAGGAAAAGCAGTTATTAAAGAATCATAGAAATCCTCTCCACTCGGCCGCAACATTAAATCATATTCGACTGCAAGCAGCAAGCGGTTGCGAATCTTTATTCAAGGATACATTAATTGGCGACGCGGAGGAGAAAACAAGGGCGTAAACTTCCAGGAAAGCAATACGAAAACAAGGCAGCAAATATGACGATGACGAGAGGACCATCTGGAGCGAGCCACAGAAAGAACTAGCTGCAGTGGCACCGGGAGCCCGGAGGATGAACGTTCCGCCTTCGGGTAGACATGGTCCATACCGCAGTTCCAGCACCCGTAGGATTCAGTTTGCGCAGCTGTTCTTCTTTCGAGATCTGTTTGGATTGTTAATATTATTAATTTCCATTAAACTCGCGCGAAAGCGAACGGGTTGACAAACCTCAATTCGCGTCTTCAGATCTTGAACGTCCCTGATACACCAGTAGAGCGCGAGCGAGCGGCCGCGGGGAAATTCTGCGAGCATTGTCCAAGTTGATAGTGAGTTCCTGAGGCTCTCTTCGTGGAGCTCGGAGACTTTTATCTCCAGTCTGGAAAACCAAAGTTAAATTTTGACAATGATTGAAGACATGGGCTCACTTGAACAGCGCGTCCGCGTCGACATCGCTCGGGATGATTCCGGCCTCCATTGCACCAATGTATATCGTGACACTCTCGTGCATGAGGGCAACCAGTATACGGGTCAAGCGCGTTGGCGAGAAATGATGAACTATGAGTGCCGTGGCCGTGGTGAGAATCAAAGCGCTAAAGATCGTATTGGCGGTACTGCTTGGGAGAATGGATGAAAGGAGCGAGAGTGAGGCTTCACTCATGTTGGACATCTCAAGTTGCCTGTAGGGGGCAGTAATGGTGTATCCACTTGGCTGTCACTTCTGCTTCACTTAAAAGAGACTCAACTGGCGCCCATGATGCCACCGGCATCGGGAACTTCCTGTGTCATCTTGAGCTTCCCGACACGCACGGACCTTCCTGTTTAAGAAGCCCGAAGTCATGAATAAACCAAAGACCGGCGTCATATGTGATGGCGGTAGAACTGCGGGAGGCCCCGAACACAGCGGACGTGTAAACTGTATTCCCCGAGTGTGTGATGGTTGACATGTTTCCCCCGCGCTTTCGCTCAACTAACACCCACACAGCCCTGACTTACCAAACTAAGAGTTCTTCCAAGGGTGCACTCACTCCGAGTCGCAGAGCCGACAGAATGCGTCCGGAATCATGACCACCCCGAACGCAACGGAGTGGGCTCGAGTGTGTGATGGCCAACATGCTTGTTTCCCCCGCGCCTTCGCTCAACCAACACCCCGACTTACCAAAATAAGAATTCTCCCAAGGGTACACGCTGGTTAACCCATGGGTCGAAATGCAGGTCGTAAGCCCTCACAGGGCCCACAGCTTACACGTCCGTTTCGTTCGGGATCTCCTTCACGTACTTAACGTTCCTCGTTTGTTTTTTTAAAATTTTGCCTTCTAGATCTGTTGCGCGCTTGCCAATCTCGACTTCGGACCCTGCGTACGTACTTAGTCCATCCCGTGACAAACCGCACACACAGCTCTCCCGACTCGGACAGCGATGACAATCCTCCCGTCGCACAACTCGCGGCTTCCACGGAACCTTGCCCGTGTTGAGATCCATCAGCATCCTACACCGCATCCATTATTGGAGATAGGGGCTAATTTAAATCGATCCAAAACTGGCGCAAGAAGACTCTCCAATAGATCTTATTCATTTAACCAGCTGCAGTCCACTGTTGGTGGCGCGGGGTCATTATTACTCGCTGATGGCTACCCGACTCCGAGCCAACTCGAAAATGCATCCGCCGCAGATTGTCGCGTGACACTTAGGTAGGATTTTAATTATGAAGGTATTTATGGACGCGTCAACAACACGACGAAGGGAGAAAGGCGAGCGCACGAATCGATACTTATCCTAAATTTGTGTGCACCAATATTGCCTTCAGCTCTACTGATACACGCTCCGCCGCCCGCCCGCCCTACCCGCCGCCATTAAAAATCCCCACCGCCGCCTGAGCGCACTTAATCTTGACTCGTCGACTTTGCGCTCGCACTTCGCTCAGATATTATTACTGTGATCCAGAGCGCCTTCTTCAAGTTCTTTTCTTATTTTGATTTGGCCCGTAGCTGCATCTAAACAATCAACGCGTCGTTCGACTCATAGGCCGTGCGGCTTTCGAACACAGATGGAGGCGGTCGACACAATCCCCCCGTGCCGGCGCTTGGTGTATCGTATTGTGTGTGCAAATATATATATGATGCGTGTATAAGAATACAGTGCTATCCCGAAACCAAAAGAAGAGAAAGAGAATGCGCCACCTGGCAGGTGGAATGGAGGAAGTACGAAATCGAGTGCTGGTGGAGGGGATTATGTATGTGATAATAATAGGGTGGAGAAGGATGAATGGAGGCAGGGAAAGGCGATAAGTAGAGGCGGGATGGGATGAGCACCCCGCCCCGCTCTCCCCGCGAGCGCGGCGTCCAGCCCGTGGTACGCCGCCTCCACGGGCCCGCACGGGGGCGGCGGGGGTGGAGTCCATGACGCGGGGGGAGAGGAGAGGGCTCGGTGGGATGAATGGGGAGGGGGGGACAGGGTTTGTGGCGTGCCGAGGGCGGTGAATGGGGGGGATTTGGGGCGCGGTACTGCTACCGCTGGTTGGGGGCGCGGATTTGAGTGCGTCGGGGATGGCGTATGCGCGTACGAGGTTGCCGATGGAGGGGACGGGGGCACGGGGGGAGTCGTTGGTATCAGGCGGGCCGGGGCATCGGAAGCAACGTGTACACCCCGCGCCGCGCCTCGATGCTCGCGCTGCACCGCCGGCGCTTGAGCAGGGGGCCGAGAATGGACAAGGGGCTGCACTTGGGGGCGGGCGGGCGCGGCAGAGGGCGGGCGGGTGTGCGTGCGGAGCATATGCGTACGGCTGCGTCTACGCAGGGGTAGTCTGTAGTTTACCACGCCCCCGATCATTGGAACCCGCCCTTATTATATAATCGTCGGACTTTCAATTCTAGTCTAGCTAGTTAGAACCTTTGCACTGCCCCAATGACCGACTTGAAGAGGCAAAGTTGCTTGAACCCTGGTTTTGAAAGTAATTGCGTGTTTAGAATATTTTATCTTGACTCCTTCGTCAAGGAACGAGATACTGGCTCTAGCACGTGGCACTTACGGCAATTTTCGGCATCGCCTTTCTGACCTCCAGAGGAAAAACTTCGGCTGGAAGAGCTTTTCCTTTTGATGCTTCAAACATGGATGTATCACAAAAATATCGAAAAACGCGCTCTAACTCTTGGAGGAACCTCCCTGAATTTTGTGATTATGTCATAACGTCGGGTGCCACTGGCAATCAGCTGATCGAGGAAGTCAACAGACTCATGCGAGGTACGAGCTTCAACGGTTGTAGCGTCTGTCTAGGAGAGATTAACGCAGGGGGGACGTTCAATGACTCGAGGTCCGGGCTACATATGCGAGTCAGTATGTATTAGACGGGGAAGACAGGACTCACAGGAGGACGCACACAAGCTCGCAGGAACCAAAGCGGGGTCGACAGTTACGACATTGTAGGGAGCACGGCAGGCAGGGAAGAAGTGCCGGATGCTGCACGCGAGCGATACGCTCGCGGCAGAAGATGAGCAGTGCTGAGCGCTGGGTGTCCATCCGGTGTATCCGCCAAGACACAACGGTCCCCGGGCCGGAACACGCAAACTTCATTAAGCTTCATTATCCACTTTTGTCTCCCACATGCGTCTACAACTTTTTTTTTCGTGGACCTGGACGGCGAGGGGCCATGAGCACATCCTTCCAGGGCCATTTGGACAACACGGACGTGGACATTCTATCAACGCATGGACCTACCTTGCATGTGCGTCTTCTGTGAGCTCCTCTTGTGCCCCAAAACTTTCTCGGAGGGATTAAAAGCTTCGTATAATCTTTAATACCAATATTTGTGAGCTTTGTAGTGGATGTTCAGGCCACTATGAGCCTGTTGTGTGCTGCTCTGGCGGCCACATGCGTCGGTCTTTGCTCGTGGTGTATGGAGGAAGCAGCTGTGTGGATTTTGGATACATTAGGGACATGAATAATTTCAAAAGCTGGTACAAAATAGAGGAAGTAGTGTGACAATGAAGCGACGAGACGAGGATTTGGACGGGTCATAAAACTCGACCATTTGGAACAGATCAAACTAGTTACATCTGCAATGGCAAGGGGAGCCAGGAGGATGAATGTGCCGCCTTCGCACAGGCATGGTCCATGCTGCCGTCCCGACACCAATTTGATTGAGGTTGCACAGCTGCCCTTTCTTCGAGATTTGTTTGAATTGTTAATGTTATTAGTTGCCGGAAGAGAGCGGGTGATCTTATACCTCAACTTGCGTCTTCAGATCCTGAACATCCCTGATGCAGCAGTATAGCACCAGAGAGCGGCCCTGGAGAATTTCTGCGAGCATTTTTCGGGTTGATAGCGAATTTCTGAGGCTTTCTTCGTGGAGCCCCGAGACCTTTATCTGCAGCTTGGAAAAACAAAGTTAAATTTGGATAACAAATAAAAACACGGACTCACTGGAACAGCGCGTCCACGTCGACGTCGCTGGAAACGAGCCCGGCCTCGATGGCACGAATATATATCAGGCTGTTTTCGTGCATGAGGGCGACAAGAACACGGGTCATGCGCGTCGGCGAGATGAGATGGATTATTAGTGCTGTCGCAGCGGTGAGAATCGATGCGCCGATAATCGTATTAGCGGTACTGTTTGGGAGGATGGATGAAAGGAAAGAGAGTGAGGTTTGACTGATGTTATAATTAGACATTGGTAAGGGCCAGCATCTGCAGTGAACCCACGTACTTTCTTGTCTTATATAGCGGCTATTTGTGCATTCGTGCAGTGCAGATCACAGGGGAGCGGCGAAGAGGCTTTTTGATCAAAACGCCTACGATGCAGCGCTCGCTTTAAAACAATGTTAGCTACGTAGGCGATCGATGTGTAGACCAGACATTAATTTGATGTTATCAATTGATCTGAGCCTTGACCGAGCCCGGAGAAATTCATTGATTGATTGAATTTAAAGCGCAGGAAAACTGTTCTGTACTTTTTTGCCGCTTTATTTTCTAGTCTCTTTCGGCCAGGATCCTCTTTACTGGCTATGTACATTATTGTTCACAGTTCTTTGCACGCATCAACTGTACTTTAACTCAAACATATAAACAGTATCTAGCTATAACACTGAAGAATGAATTGTTGAATTATCTGAACATACGGCGGCAGGGTTGTCAATGTCTATAAAATTAATGTCAGCCTGGGTTTATGCACCTCAACACCAGCCTGGTGAACCCTTACAATGCCTGGTGAACCCTTGCAAGACCTTCAAAATGCCGGGTAAACTTGCACCAGCCTGGTGGCAATCACCAGAGGTCACGCCAGATATTCCCGCTTCTGGTGATGGAAAGAAAAGCTGACGAGGTGGCTGTATTCCATAAGGATGTATAAAAATGTTTGCTGACTATCGAGACGAATGTGTGAGAAATTCGCAAGACCAGTCTCCGCAATTCATTGTTGACATATGAGACACTTGCAGATTTTTTCCGAGGCCATTCGATCATGCTGTTTCGATGTGACGAAATTCAACAGAGATTCAAAACTCACCTAGAGGTGTGCCTCAATCGTGTTACTTATAATCCCTCCAATAACACCAGGGGCAAGCACCAAGGCACTTGAAAATCAAGTGCCTTATATGCATGTGGTTTGCATGTGGTGAAATGGATGACAATGAGCAGACAAAGTGTCTTTTGTAGACAAAGAAGGGACAAAGGGTAGACAAAGGGCAGGTGGAAATCCTGGGGTGCCTGGGGATTTCCACCTGCCCTTTGTCTACCCTTTGTCTACCCTTTGTCCCTTCTTTGTCTACAAAAGACACTTTGTCTGCTCATTGTCATCCATTTCACCGCATGCAAACCACATGCATGTAAGGCACTTGACTTTCAAGTGCCTTGGTGCTTGCCCCCGGTGTAATCTCATTGTGAAGATTTCAAAGGAAAAACAGCATCATAACCGCGGAATAGCCCCGTTGGCCATGTCCCTCAAGAGGCGGTACAGCCACTCAGTCATTGCCTAAACCTGAGCCTCAATGTTGAAGCTTAGGTTTAACAATATATTCCCTTCCCGCTTGTGAACTTCATAACCTTAGACTTGCTTGCACTGCTTCATTACTTGTCAATTAATGAAATATGGTGGAAACCTACTTCAATTCTTGCCTCAGAAAACCACCCTCGTCGGCGGTCGGTTGGAATTTGGTGATACAAGCCTACTTCAACTTTGTCTCAGAGAATTTAAATTCTCATCATACTTTGGTATCTGATGCTTGATATATTTATAAAAACTGAATGTTACGAGTCCTAATATCTTTAGGATTCGTTCTTGCTGACGTCGATTCAGTGTTTTTTGATTGAGGTTAGAACTCCGACATCATGCACTGCTTTTCGGTCCAGGGTTCCACCGGCTTTTCAATTTTATGCAATTTAGGCACGCAACCTGAGGAAAAAGTCCCGGGGAGGTCGGCGGCAGATCAAAGGTTCAACTTACCTTACTGTCTGTCCGCTGAGAGTATACTTCACATTAAACGTTAGACAAAAATCCGACGCGCGCGGCGCCAAGACATCACCTGATCAGCGAACTAAAACAAATGTGCCGTACTTAGGTCTCGGGGAGGCCTCGGCAGCAAATCTCAAGGCCTTCCAAGACTCAACTTACATTATTGTCTGTTCATTGAGGGTATACTTCACATTAAACGTTAGCCAAAATCCGACACGCGCGGCGCCAAGACCAAGCCAAGACATCATCTGACTAAAACGAATTTGAAGGGTTCCGTACTTGAAGTTAAGCTCCGCGCAGAGGTTCCTCGCTCTTTGTCGTCTTCCCTCACTCTTCAGAGCTATCAGAATTTACAACAACACTCCAAGTTCGTCCGATTGGTTGAAATTCTCGAGCCTTTCTGACTCTTTCAAGTATGCGTACCACAATCCACTTTGAGACCGAGCCTCTTGGTAAGATATATCGATGCGTATTCATATTTGTGCAGAATATCGGCCATGTCCTCCCCTACCTCTGGATGGGCCTTTGTTGCTTAAATATGATTGCCCGTCTATCGGATCTCAGCATATCACTGGCTCCATGTCCCTGTCCTCATCTCTCTTGTCTGCTTCTGGGGTGTGCTCACTGTTGTATGATCTTCCTGTGTCACCCTTGTCTACTTCATCCTTCAACCTCATGTCCAGCAAGCACTTGGAATCCATTTCAGCCCCAATAACTGCTGCCACCCTCCCACTCCACCGCTTGGACGCATCGCCGTAGACCGCATCGCTGCAAACTAGCAATGTGGTATGATGGCGTGCTTTTTTTTGGGATTGCTCCAATTCTTCCTCTTAGGCTGCGTACATGTCGGTGTTACTTGGCACAAGTGTTTATTGGACAGGCACGGCTCGATGTGGTACCATGATGGGATTACAACTGGAGTTTCTGTACATGGAATGGACAAATATCAGATTTGCGAGACCTGCTATATTTACAAACAGGCCGAACCTCAGCGGAGACATTATGTGCAGCCCTGTATGCTCAGGATTTTTGAAGAGCATGTTGAAAAAAAGAAAATTGGACTTGTACTGCCATGCGAAGCACTGGCCACATGCCAAGTGTGCAATGAATCAGTAATCCAAACTCTCCCGTCCCGGCTAGATACTGTTGGCTTGAAAAAAACGAACCGTGGGAAAGTCAATTTGCGTTGCTTGTAGAGTGACTTTAAAATCCAAAAGCATCCCCTATGTAGGCTACTCGGGTTACTATAACTCTTGGAACCGAACGGTCCCGTTGAATTCCCCTTTTACATAACTTACGGGTACACAGCGGCGCATCAAGTTGACATGTCCCGCCTACCAAAACAGAACAAAACAAGGCTGCCTCCGAGTCTCCTAAGTCTCCTACGCGAGTGCACGGAACGGAGTGCTGATTAATTGGCGGTGGAAACACAATTCTTTAAAGATTTCATTAAATAAAATTCTCTCTGGGCCACCATCCTGCAGCATTAAATCGTATTCAAATGCAAGCAACAAGCAACTGCGGATATTTATTTAAAGTTATATACATTAATTGGCGATGTGGAGGAGAATACGAAGGCGCAAACTTCGAGGAAAGCAGTATGAAAACAAAAAAAGCAACAAATATGACGATCACAACTCGGAGAGGACCATTTGGAGGGGATCACAGAAATAATTAGATGCATCTGTAATTGCAGCGAGAGCCGGGAGGATGAATGTGCCGTCTTCGGGCAGACATTGTCCACGCTGCGGTTCCAGCACCCGTAGGATTGAGGTTGCGTAGCTGTTCTTCTTTCGAGATCTGCTTGAAGCGTTCATATTGTTACAGAAAACTCGCAAGAACGGCTTGACATACCTCAATTCGCGTCTTCAGATCCTGAACGTCCCTGATACACCCGTAGAGCACCAGAGAGCGGCCCTGGAGAAATTCTGCGACCATTTTGTGCGTCGATAATGAATTTCTGAGGTTTTCTTCGTGGAGCTCTGAGACCTTTATCTGCAGCCTGGAATAACACAATTAAATCTAGACTACGGTTAAAAAATCCAGCTCACTTGGACAGTGCGTCCGTGTCGACATCAAGTCCAGCCTCGATGGCATGGATATATATCGCGTCGGTTTCACGCATGAGCGCAACAAGCATACGGGCCAAGCGCGTTGGCGAGATGTGATGGATTATGAGCGCCGCAACTGTGGTGAGGATCGAAGCGCCTATGATCATATTGAAAGTATTGTTTGGGAGGATGGATGAAAGAAATGAGAGCGAGGTTTCATCCATACCGGACATCTTTGGTCCGGGGAAGTAATGGTGAGTACTTCGCCGCCGCTTTCTTTCACTTAAAAGAGAACGGATTGGCGCCATGACTTGACGTGGAACAGTGGAATCCTTATCACCCCACATACAGCTTGAACCAAAATTAAAAATCGGCACTGCTTCGTTGTAAATCGCACCGTGGGTGAAGTGTTTCCAAAACCGGTCAACTTCGATTCAATAAGAGTGTGTACGAATATATCGCGAAACCGGGGGTGAATTCCCGTATGGGCCGGGTGGAAGGAATGATGGCATGGCGGGACGTTGTGAATGATGTCCCCCACGACATCATGACGCGGCGGTACCTACGTGGGAGTGTAAGTACTAACCCAGGGCGCACGCTCGCGCCCCTGGAGCGCCGAGTTAGAGAAATTCCCATACAGTGAAGCGATCAGTTCTGGCCGTCATTCTGATTGATGCGGCAGAGACATTGCCTGCCGTAAATGGAGTGCCTCGGAGTGCTTGTGATATCTCCTCCGCATGGGGGAAGTATTGAGATTGTTTCGGGACCGGTCCGAAAATGCCCAATTTTATATGGGCGTCTTCACCCAGATTGAAATACCACCGAGTCCGCCTAATCTAATCGAAATCTAATCCGGCATTCAATTTTGATCAATGTTCCGAGACCATGCAATATTTTGTGCGTTGAATTGGTTCCCTGTATAATACTAGTAGACAAGTAGATATGAGTTTTTCAACATAATCGGTCATAACAATCATATGTTAATATCTTGCACAGGTGCAAGGACATCCGGGAAGCCGTTGTGTGGTTATGTGTGTCTGGACTGGCCAACGATTATGTACGCGTGCTACACGCTCATACGACGTTGACTGGAATACAATCCTATACAACCGCTGATAAGCGGAGAGGCAGGATTCGCGAGGCAGTGCATCGAAAAACCATTGGGGTGATGAAGTGGTGATGGACGCCGAGTCCTTTTCATTATCAACACCCACGTTCTCCCACGTGATGAACGAAAATCAGATGGGGATGACATTAGCTCCTTGAGGGCTTCTTAAATTACTTGCGGGCAGATGTGCGCTCAAGCGTCGCATTTGACGAAAATCAGATGGGGATGACATTTAGCTCTTTCAGAGGGCTTCTCAAACCACTTGCGGGCAGATGTGCGCTCAAGCGTCGCATTTGACGAAAATCAGATGGGGATGACATTTAGCTCCTTCAGAGGGCTTCTCAAACCACTTGCGGGCAGATATGCGCTCAAGCGTCGCATTTTGGAGCTAGCCGACACGGACACTATAGCTAGCCCCTCACAAGAGGTGGGCGGAACGCAAGTCCTCGACACTCACCTCTGTAACCGCTGGACCCCGGCAATTTACATCTGGGGCAGATAGACACTGCAGAGCTGATGATTATAATCATTTATACCAAGGGACCCTGTGGCCCTGCTGCTGCGCGTTGTCCGCAATGTCCCCACTCTTCGGGTGGGTGTGGACAAATAAACAGCTGGACTTCAATTACACATTTTGCAATACAGTTATGCGATGCATACGGATAATGTCCTGCTGTTGCTGCTGTCCGTGTGTTCGGCTCCTCGCTTCCTGCTCGTGGCGCCGTATATAGATATATAAATATATCTATATCGCACACACTCCGAGTCGTCCGTCGGGGCGTGGGTAGGCGTGGGTTCGGTCGGGATCGTGATATCAGATCTAGTGTCGCGTGAAGTAGCTCTGGAGGCTGCTTGACCAGGGTAATTTACCCTTAGGTCCTAGCGAGGAGCTGCTTGACCTATTTTACCGTGGTAAATTACGGTCTAATTGACCCGTGTTTTCCCGGGGGAAAAAAGCCATTTCACCGCCGTTAATTAGCCTGAAAATTCTACTTTACCGGTCAGCTAGAGTTCAACTAGCTGTCCGTACCTATCCGCCGATATGGGGGTTGCCGAAAGCAATGCATTGGTCACACAATCACACAAGCAATCACACCTAAGCTCTGAGAAAGTGACAAAAAAGTGACTGGCGAGCAACTGACCAGTACATAATTTAGTCGGACTGAGACAGGGTAGTAGCAGACCGAAAATACAACCAATATTCAGCCCTAAAGTACCGCCGCTGCTTGACCCAATGTCCTGTAATTTACACCCCCATTTGACCCTTCGGTGACCTCCCGGTAAATTAGCAGCTAATTAGCCGGGCTAATTTGCACAGGTAAATTTCGGAAGTCTATTTCACGCGACACTAATCAGATCCCGCCCCCCACATCAGCAAAACCGGGAGAATCTGATACTGCCTGATTGCCGGTACCTTGCCTGATTGGGATGCCAGTGGCAAGGCTGTAAAAGGGCACGTCAGGCTGATGCGGGTGCAATGGCACCCTGATACCAGCCTGATATTAGACTTGTAGGCCCTCAACAGCCTTGTACACAGTTTGTAAGAACTTATCAAGAGGTATCTGGCCTTTTCACTTCGGGAATAAGTATCAACAAAATCTACCTATTTTTATCGCGAAAGCGGCGGCAAATTTAAGATTTTTAAATTTAATTATGGGAACTAAACGCTGGCAGAAGCACAATATTGCCCGCATTTCTGCTCGAATCTGTGGACAGCATACTAATAAAATTCGAAAGCTTTAGGTGCCAGGGATGGCCAGCAACTTCATGGTGTCTGGATTAATAGTGCGGGATTGGCGCTGCAGCTTCGGACGGCATCGCGGGAGGACAAGGTACAACGGTAGACCAAAGATTGCTAAATTTAGGCACAGCGGAGGCGCAATTTGAAAGGCAAAGTATGAAATAAAAATAAAAAGATGTTGAAAGGCGAGCTGGATTTTGTAGTATCAAACCAACTGATACTGAAATCCAAAACAATTAAATAATATTGAAATTCAGCTTCACTAAAACACCAGCATTCAGATTCCAATAAACCCCAGCTGAAACTGAATCCTAAACTACTTGTATCATCTCTCATTCCAACCTTACAGAAAACAAAAGATTAAGATCCAATTTCAGCTCCGATTCAGCCGTAGTTCTGAGTGACAGTGTGAGCTGAAACAATTGGGTTCAGTCAAGCTGAAATTCTGATCCCTCTGCCATCAACCGAATGTCAGCTCAACTGAAACCAATTGCTTCAGTGCACATTTCAGATTGACCTGAAGTCAGAGCTGAACCTCATTTAGTTTAGGGTTCAAGATCAGTTGGCTTGAAACAATGAAATCCAACTACCCTTTCAAGTGTCTTTTTATTTTAATTTGATACTTCGCCTTTCAAATTGCACCTCCGCTATGCCTAAATTTGGCAATCTTTGGTGTGCCGGGAGAAACCACAAGTCTTTTCGAACTCCGCCGATGTGCAGTGAATCATGACAACTCAAGTTTGACAACGGCGTTGTGGTGCTCCCGCCCTTTCGCACCGTGACGTGGATAGTCGTATGCATCCATACGAGTATCCACGGTCCGGACTGCTGTGTTAATCAGAGTTGGTCGGAACGGTAGAAGTTGATCAAGCCGAATCGCCCAGTTTCGCCCACCAAGCCCCTAACCGCACTCTCAAATAATTTTAAAAACGAGTCTCTAAATATCTTTTACGCACCTTGACCGCAACACCAGTGGATAAATATTAGGACATCGTGCTTTGGATCCCAGCGATCATAGCATTCTAGTTGCTGATCTCGCAGACGATTCAGTTGGGTCAGACTCGTCAGAGCTTACGCGTTCCCCGCGTCACTGTCTCCTTCTTGGCTAAACCCACCTCGAAAATACTATTCCAAATTCCAAGACCCACCAGCGAAATCTATCCCAACGCCTCATGGAGTTCCAATTTCATCGACCGTCCCGTGACAAGTGGCAACTGTGTTGGCGACGAAAACAGCTTGCACACGCCGACCCGGAACTAGATCCTGCAAAACACCTCTGATTCTTCCGATACGTCCTCCCCATCTAAAAGAAAGGAGATTCGGGGAAAAAGTTATGAGCCGCTCGGTAAGCACGAAAAGCCGAAACTCGTGCCCGACGATCAGCCCTCAGATAAACCATCCGATTCGGGACCTGCGTCCGAGCTGATCACGACTCGAAGAGCGAGTCCGGTCCATGAAGGTATATCCTAGAGATCGTACTTCCTCATCTCTCGGGGGATGTATTTATATCCCCGAGACCTCAGGTATAATGAATGATCCATCCATTGTTTTCGAATTCCTTGTCTCCTGCTGGAGACTACAATCCGTAGTAATCTTATTATCAAGCGACGGTCCATGATTATGAAGAAAAGATGCCAAAGCCAAAAAAGGTCATATATCCGTGGTGATCGAACCATTCAGAATACTTTTCTGTGTCTGTACAAAGAAACAGCCATCTCAGGTAAAAATGAAACACGATCCAAGAAAACACACGCACCAGTGACGACATCGGGATCTGTAACGTCGTTGTTGTCGATGATCTTGGGGTTCAAAGACCAGGAACCACGGGGAACGAGAGTGCTTGCGAGTATCACAACACCGATGACGCTGAATTGAAGACCGCCGACATATTTGAGGGCTTCGCGACTGGCGGCGACCATGCCCATGGCCGCGTTCTGTTTGAGAAACCTGGAGTTCGAAGTGTTTACTAATTATAAGGGAATATTGGGGACAATGTTTGCGAGACGTACGCATCGACCCAGTTACCGAGGACTGCAGACAAGATGGCATACATCACAATGTAATTGACATAAAGGAAAGCCATAACAGCTCCGAGGGCGGAAACATCGGGATCTGTGCTCTCAATCCTCGCGAGGGTTGCTTGGATGTAAGCTGCGAGGGACACATCTCCAGCGGCCCAACCGTACGAGATGGGGATGAATACGGCCGCGAGTTTCCTAACAAATGATGGGTCGGATTATTTTCCAGAAATTGCAGCGGACGACGCACCAAGCGGACTGAACGTTACCGGCTACGACAGGGAAGAAAGGCAAGACCCAGACAATGTTGACCATCAGAGCGTCGATACGGAGCCATGGAATCGGTGTTGGAACCCTATTGGTCAAGAATAGCACTGAAATTGCTCCCAGTAGTTCGCCGAAGTTGGATCCCCCGACAATGACTTGCGAGAATGAAGAATCACCAATGACACTCTGCACAGAAGAATATAGGTACGGTCAAAGCAAATTGGGGAGTTGGCACATACCTTGGCAAATATCGGGGCCAAGCCATTCTCCAAGTATCGGTGAGCGTAGAGGGCGACTTGATTAGGCCTTGAGAAGACCGAAAGGAGACAGGAATTAAACCACGGACCTGAATAGCCAGTAACGAGCCACACATATTTCCGAGAGCTAAAGACGATGATTGCGCCAAGATAGAATGCTTTCCCGAATGACCTGAAAGCAGTGATCATCGAGCTCATGATGCTGCCCTCCATCTGGCCCAGACTTGTGTCCACTTTGCGGCTTCGCCCGCTCCCAACGCCGCTGACACAAGCCCAGACAATAGCAGCTGCGGTGAACAGAATTGGGCTGAACATGGCCCTACGCATTAAATTAGACATGCACAATTCATGTGTTCAATGGGACATACGAGTAGTTGTAGCCGAACTTCTGAATCAGTGAAGTGCTTGTGAAAGCGCCAACGGTACCAGCAACTTCGTATAATACGTGGACAGCTATCGCGTACTAGTCAACACGGCAGGGCGTGGAATAGTGGAATTGCGCTCACTAGCATCCATGCGCCTCAGCTTTTGCACATCCCCACCGACAATGTCTCGTGGTATAACGCGGCGGATCAGTTCAACCTAGATGAGATGTTGAACTATTTTTAATTAACAAACAATCTTGAACACTTACCATACCGTACGCGATACCCGAGATGATATAGATAGGGAAGAGTCCGTTGGGGTTCCAGGATCCTGCGAGTTAATTAATCATCTGCAACACTCACGATCAGATCGATTTGTACCATAGTGAGTCTTGTTGTCCACGGTGGAGGATTTGAGTTTCCCTCCAGTTGTACCATCGACAATGAGCACGACGGCGGACATTAAGCCGAAGGTGAGGACGGCATAGCTCAGTACGCTGCGGGTCGGATAGCGTTTGATCAACGGGGCGATTATCTGCGGGCTGAAATAGTGATCCAAGCATTATAAAACAAGACCCATTGCTCACAATACTGCCGACACATTGCATGGCAGAATTCATGCCCGTTAGGATACCAATCTTCTTGTAGCGCTGGTCGCCGAATCGCTCGCTATGTACATGCACGTCAGGTTCAGTGAGCACCGGACTCGGATAGACTGTACTTGGCCATGGTAATGAAGCCGCCTTAATCGCATCGTCAGTCATGCATATTTCCTTGGAAAGGGCCGCAGTATCCCCACCATTGAACCACTGGTCAAGACGAGGAGGTCGGCTTCATGGATATTGTAAAAATCGAGAGCTCACCTCCAATGCGAATTTGTAGCTGCATCGATAGTATTTTAGCATGTAGATGAGGACGGCAATTATCAGCAGGGCGCACCACATGATACCAAGCGTGTATATGAAGAAGTTCCGCCTCTCCTTGGGCGTGTAAATGCGGTAGAGATCGAGGAAGCCATTTCCTTCGGGTGCTCGTGCGTTGCGCATGGCGGCAGAGGTAAAGCTTCAGGCAAGGAATGTGACTCTGCGGGCAAGCTCAGTCGTGTGCCATCCTGCTTCTTATCCTCCACGGTAAGCAGCTATCTGGCATCCTCTGGCATGTTGTATCATTCACCCCCATGAGCGATGTGGTTTATTGTGGATGGCATATCACCTCGCACGTCTGCCCTCTTAGTCCTGGGTTGTTATTTTTGAGGGTGATGCTGGGGTGTTGCCAAGATTTGGGTGCCAATTCGCGGTGACTGCAATTTTAACTTCATTCTACATCTATGCGCGACGTGGGCCCGGCAGGGCGTCGCGTGCGAGAACGTGCAGCCTGACGGGCCCGTCAACGTGCGAGTGTATCTGGTTTTGGTCCTTCGTCAGGTTTAACAATTTAACAGTGTGATAGTCATCTACGTACAGCCATGTTGAGGTATAAATACCTCGATGGACCCCCGCAAATGCTTGGCATCAGAGAGGACGGATCAAACAAATACGGCATCTGCACCGCCATTACCAATTTCGGTTGCACTCGTCCCACGTATAAATGGAAGCTCCCCCTTGGCTCCCCCAATAAATCCGGGCACAGACCGACATCAAAGTTAAGTACCGAGCCCTTCATTGGCTTACTATAATAATAATAATCCTCCTCTTCCTGCCTGGAAATGCTTAATAAAATCACATTCGTCTCGTCTTACTCGTTCAGTCCAGATCTTGCCCATCGATGCACACCAATAAAGTGGTGTATCGCATCGTATCCCAAGTCGTATCCCAAGTCGTATCCCGTCTGGTGCAAATGAATGGTGCAAATATATGTGTGCGTGTATAAGAATACAGTGAAATTATCCCGAAAGAAAGAAACAGTATTCGCCCAGATTGAAGGAGTCCCAGTTGAGTCCCGGATGGAGGATTATATAGCCATAATAGGAGAAGGGCGGGTGGATGGAGGCGCGCGGGTGCGCGGGGGAAGGGGAATGAGAGGACACTCCGCCTGCACCCACCCCGTCCCAGGAAGCTAGCAACAGCACCCCTGCCGAAAACGCACCTAGCACCACCCCGTGAGCGCGGCATCCAGCCCGCGGTACGCGGCGTCCACGAGCGCGCAGGAGGGCGCACGTAATCCGCCCTCGGCTGGCGGGGGCGTCCACAGCGCGGGTTCCAGTGCGCGCGCGAGGCGGGGGGAGAGGAGGGGACTGGGGGGTGTAGATGGGGAGGTGTCGCGGGTGGTGAATGGGGATGGGGAGGGGGGATGTGGGGGCGCAGTCTTGGTTGGAGGGTGTGACTTGGGTACGTCGGGGACGGCGGTGGGATGCATGAGGTTGGCGATGGAGGCGACGGGAGCACTCGCATGGGGCACGGCCTGCGCATCGCGGGTAGGAGGTACCTGCGCCTCGACGCTCGCACTGCGCCGACGCCGCTTGAGCGGGGGGCCGAGGATGCTCACGGGGCTGCAGCTGCGCTTCGGCACGGCGGGCGCGCGCGGAAGAGCGGCATGGGGACGTGCGTGTGCGAGCGGAGCGAGGGGGTGGGCGTGCGGGGCGTGTGCGTACGGCTGCGTCTGCGCCGGGAGGACGTGCAGTGACTCGTGTGCATGCGCTTCTCGCAGCTTTGACTCGAGGTCCGGGCTGCGCATTCGAGTCAGTATTGAGTGGATGACACGAGAGAGGGAAAGACGCACACAAGCTCACACAGCTTGCGCTTGAGGAGGGCGCAGCGGCGCAGGGCCTCGTCACGCTCGGCCTGCATGCGCAGGGCGTGGGTCTTGCCTGTGCGGGCGAGCGTCAGCAGGCCCTGATTTGAGGCGGCGTGGACCTCGGCGCGGCGCCGCCAGGTCGCACAGCCTAGGCGTAGAGCGGTGTTCTCCGCTAGTGCGCGGCCGAGGTCTGCGTGCGTACGGACGGACTCCGATGTGGGAGCGGAAGCAGTTTGTGGAACGGCGTCGAAGAAGACGGGGCGGATTTGTGGGAGAAGATGCGAGCGCAAATGAGGAGGCACCAAAGCGGGGTCGGCAGTTACGACGTTATATGGAGCACGGCACGCAGGGCAGAAGTGCTGGATGCTGCACGCATCCACCGAGTCGACCGTGCGGGCGATGCACTCGCGGCAGAAGATGTGCCCACATGGGAGACTGACCGGCGCCTTGAAGGGCTCGAAGCAGATGCTGCAGCAAGGCATGTTGGTATGGAGTGATTTGAGTGGGCCATGGCAGTTATATATTGGCTGTGGGCGGGTAAGTTGACTCCCGGAAGGTTAGCGTCGGGATCCGGGGACAGGTATTTATAACAAGCGAGGTCGGTGTGGATACACCCGGTGCAAGTTCCGTGCCGGCCCGGAAAGAAATGGTACGTCCGATCTCGGACACGTAAGCCTCATTACAACTTCATTACCCCCACATGCGCCTACAACTTTTTTGTTTGTGGACCCGGATGGACGGAGTCGAACGGGATGGAGAGCCGTTAGCGGGTGCTTGCAGGCCATGAGCAGCGGTCAATCAGGTTGAACCGAAGTCACCCATCGATCCGAAGTCCCTGTGGATCTTTCCGATTTTCATCGGCGAGTGATTGCATCGTCGGACACGGCTCGGGATGCATCTCAAGTTTGAACAGAGTAGCCAAGAATACTCACAAACTGTGAAGTTATATATCTGTATCTCAATGCACCATCCCGATGCTCAAATTTAGCGCAGCCGATCTACATAGTGACTTGGGATGGCCGCAAGCGGCGAGGCACAAACCAGACTCATTTAAATCACTTAACGCTCGCTCGTGCCGCATTTCGCGCGGCCCTCACTCGCTCCTCGGTTGGAGACCGGAACCGGCTACCGAGAGTAGCCGACCGACTCTACGTGGAGATTACATAACGTCTTTTGGCGACAAAGCTGAGCATGGTAAGACACAAAGTGTCCAAACAAGTTCGGTTTATGAATGAAAGTGTTTTACGGAGCAACAGGCACAACCGTTTTTAACTTTTCTCTCTCTTTTCGCCGGTTGTTTATCGCATCCGCGGGAACAGTTTTTGTGAGTTCAATGTACACGTGCAGAAATATAATTATTTTAATTGCCTTGGCCTCTTAAGAATTGTTATTTTTATTCTGCAGCTAGTAGTGCTATGCACTCTTGCAGAAATAGCGACCGGAGGGCTCTCCATGCGGCCAGAATATGAATTACAGCCGTCTACAATGGATTAGGTCCGCACCACACACCTACGGTCCCTCAGAGAGAGGAAACATACTAATTGAACATGCAAAATAATTAGTATCGGATACTAGTAGCCCAGCACTGCTACATGATCTTTGGGGACAAGAAAGAGTCTTCCAGCTGGCTTCAGTGATTTTCAAGGCATGGCCAGCATTAGTGAGGAGCTACACATTGGTAAAGTGATGCACCTCCTTGGGATATTCTCCCGCTGTTAAAGTACATAAGATGATTCTAGTCCTGAAGTTAATGACTTGTGCCGGTTCAGCTTTATTTTACTCGACAGTGGAAGCTCGTGGCATAAATGATGTGCCGGGAACTGATGGCTCACTTCCGATTGCAGTACCTGCTAAATTTTCAAACTTCATTGTCAGCTCGAAGCACTTCTCCGAGTTGTACAAAACCAAGGTGCTTCCCACATATTTTTTCAAAAAACCCAGCCATTCAAGGGATGTTTTTTTCGTTCGGTTCAACTATGGTGGCTGAAATATGAAATGTTGAACAGGTGTTTGTACACTATTGAGGGAAAATGGAATGTATGGATGAATTTTTTTAAGCGATCGCGAGAAGAGAAAGGCATCAAGAGACGCAGCAAGTATTATCCCAATGCTGAGCCGAAACCTTTATAGCATTGCCCTCCGGGCATACCTGGTTCCTCCGGGGAAGAGAATTTACTGGTGAAAATATGCAGTCTCTCTTTGGGAGATGTCAGTAAATTCTCGGAAAGTGGTTAGTGATTCCTGCAAATTCAAGTTTTGTGTTGGCTATTGGTACGGCTTCGAGCGTGAGGAGAAGGAGTGAAATGCACGCCATAGTTGAACTCCCTCCAAGAGATTGAGGATTTCAATAATATATTATTACTATCCAAGGACCAGCAACAATTGTTTTGTGGAAAAGGGCGTAGCTTCGAACACGATGAGGCGCTGACCAGACGCGGGTTTGAAAATCTGAATGATCAACCAATCAATTTCACTTCCCTCTGACTTGCTGAGATACCGAACAGGATATTTCTTGCAAATCCTTTTAGGTTCATTATCTTATCACGGATATGATCGCACAGAGTATACACCGGGGTGGTGGCGTAAATATTAAATAGGTCACCAGGCGGCGGAAAGAATCGGCTCGCGCGGAAGTTACTGGAGAATGTGTGTGGGAAAACAATGTGGAAACATCATTTCGATAAAATGATGAACCAATTAAATCGCGTAAATTGGTTGCTTTTTGAAGGTGCCATACCCTAACATTCCGCAGTTAGCCATGCAAGGCTGTAGCTGATATTTGTTTCTGATCTCTCCCGAGAGTCCTTGGGTCCAGAATCTGTCGAATCGCAGCTATACCAGAGCGAAGAGAGCCAGGAAGCCTCGCTGGTCATACTGATGCTCCAATTCTGCTTAATCCCACTGATCACCATCTCAGTGGCCAGAATTCGGGAGGAGGTGACCACAATATATTAATCGACTAAATTCGATGCGACGGTTTCCGTTGAATGTACACACGAGATTACACAGACAAAAGCATTACTACAGCAGGCGGGACGAGGTAATTGCGAAAGCGAGGGAAGTATGAGCATGGGCAGCTCCTCAGTGATTGTGTCGCCTCTTGAGGGACATGGCCAACGCGGCTGTTCCGCGGTTGATGGAGGTCAGATGGGTGCGCATCTGGGTTTCCTTTAAAATCTTTCATAACGATTATGGTGAGAATTACATAATCAGAAGACGATCCAGGCACCTCTAGGTGAGTATTAAATCTTTGAATTTCGTCCCTGCATTGAAGCAGCGTGATAGAGCGTCCTTGGAAAAAATCCCCAAGTGTTGTCCAGTTCGACAATGAATTGCGGAGGCTGTCCAGGCGAATTTCTGACACCTTCTTCTGGAGGCTACTCGATGGTCAGTAAACATTCAATAAATCCATGATACGGTTCACCCCAGCAACTCTTCTTCTGTACCAGCATCTCGAGGAAGCTCTCCAGCCTCGACTGCATCATAGTATAGCTTCTCCGTCTCTTTCATGAGAGCAACCAAGACATATGTCAGGCGCATAGGCCAGATGCGATGGATCATGCATGCGATCGCCAGGACAAGGATAGAAGCGCCAAGCCAGGCCGCGACGGTATGGTTGTGGAAGATAGAATCAGCAAGCAAAGCAAAGACAAGAGAGGTTTCGCTGAGGCTATTGGGCATCTGGGCAATGCATTTGTGTCTTGCCCGAAACTCTTTTTATATCGGTGAGCGGCATTAAAACAGCGCTAAGTTGGCTACCGAAAGGGGTTATTTTCGCCTTCGCCGTCGGTAGGTAGGTAGGTTCCTTTTTTGGATAATTCACAGCGGATTTTCGCCTTCGCCGTCGGCCATCAGAGGTTCCTTTTTTGGATGATTCACAATCATATATGACACCCACCCAGATTCATGGCGAGCTGGTCGGTCAATCTCCAGGCCACGCAGACGGGCCTCGTGATAGGTGGGAAACGGCTGAATAGCAACCTCTGCCGTTTCTAAAAATCGTACGCCTAATCTAGGGTGCATTTAATTCTGGGGGCTATTTACCCGCATTCTCTTCCCTCTAACGCCTGTCTCCCGTACGGCTGTAGTCCTGTTACCATCGGTGGGCACCTGTCCGATTGGAGTAGAAGTTTATCGGAGTTTCAAATTTCGTTGCATCGATTCCGCGGCGCAGACCTCATAAAAGGTAATTCTTTTGGGGAATTGAGGGTTTCAGACATGGACAACACATCTAGTCTCCTCATATTCTTCACAATCCACCCAACAGGTGATGAAAGCATTGAGCATTGAGCCCACGGAAACTGCCCTGATGATGTACAGTACATTATGTGGGGGAACAGCCTCGAGCACGGCGGAGAGATCGTTGCAGAAGTCTTAAGGTGTTTCTTCTTCGACTTGACTTCCCTCTGACTTGCTGAGATGTCGAACAGGATATTTCTTGCAAATCCATTAGGTTCATTATTTTATCACGGATGTGACCACACAGATCATACACCGGGATGGCAGCGTAAATATTAAATAGGTCACTAGGCGGAGGAAAGAAACGGATCGCGCGGAAGTTACTAGAGAATGCGTGTGGGAAAACGGCGTGGAAATATTACTTCGATGAAATGATGAGCCAATAAAATTGCCTAAATGGACCCACTGCAGCCAATCAGAGGCCACAGACTTTTACGGGTTGGAGACCTAGTTACCTACAGAACCAGGAATTATCTTGTATCACAGCCACTATTTGGCCAAAATTTTCTCGGCTCTGGCTATTTGTAAAAGCGGTGAACTTTGTCAGAGATGTGCACAAGCAAGGTCTCCGCCGATGCAGTCGGCGCTTCCTAGTGCCTAGTCGAGTCCACATCGGAGACGTAAGATCTGCAAGATCTTTCATCTGCGGAGCTGGTAGAAGAGGAAACAGAAAACTGAGGCAGCGTGTATGCAGATATAGGCGCTGAGGCCAAAGGATGGATGATCTAAGCTACGGGCCGAGGCCATTCGATCATGCTGTGACGAAATTCAACAGAGATTCAAAACTCACGTAGAGGTGTGCCTCAATCGTGTTACCTATAATCCCTCCAATAATCATCATGAAAGATTTCAAAGGAAAAACAGCTGCGGACCAAACTGAACGTCATAAGGTTCCCGCCGGTGTGCAGAATCGCCGGTAAGAAAAAGGGGAACCAGCGTATAAGTATCGCGCCAGTGTTCAGGCTCACATAAATAGCTGCTCTCATCGACCGTATTCATAATCAAGGATGGATAATTTGGCTACTTGACCACATTTAAGTCTCAAATTGACCTCAAATTCCACTTTAAATGTCATTTGATCGCATCAAAAGAGCGATCAATTCTTCGGCAGGCTCCCGGGTGGTCTTCAACAAGCAATCCAAGCCTCAGTTTGAGCCAGCAATGGAGACCTGCAACCTATTATACACCCAATGGTCAGATATCTGTGAGGTTGACAAAAGTTCGCACTGATTTATGCAACATCTGGAACAAGATACAACACGCGCAGAAATATAATTATTTTAATTCCCTTGGCCCCTGAAGTATTTTTATCTTTATTCCGCAGCTAGTAGTGCTATGCACTCTTGCAGAAATAGCGACCCGGAGGACTCTCCATGTGGCCAGAATATAAATTACAGCCGTCTACGGTGAATTAGGCCCTCATAACATTCCTACGGTCCCTCAGAGAGTGGAAACATGATTGAACCTGCAAAATAAGTGACATCGGATAGCCCAGCCCTGCTACATGATCCTTGGGGACAGGAGAGAGTCTCCTAGTTGGCTTCAGTGATTCTCAAGGTATGACCAGCATCAAGTCCTTTATGAGGAAGTAAAGTGAGGAGCCTCACATTGGTAAAGTGATGCACCTCCTTAGGATATTTTCCGGCTGTTAAAGTACATAAGCTGATTCTAGTCCTGAAGGTGCTTTATTGGGGGAGCTTGCGACCCCAATTGATAGGGTGGGACTGAAATTGCTAGTGGCGGTGCAGATGGCTTGTTTCGCCGTATTTGTTTGATCGTCGCCCCGTGGGAAACCTGTCAGATGGCTATCAGATGGGAATGCAGCGCTGGGCACAAAAGCCAAGGCCTTTGGACAAGGCTACTATTGACATTAGTACTTCTGATTTCTCAGCTGGACCCTCTTTTGTGGCAATTTTGAGGGTTAAAAAACTCAAAGGCATTGCATTCCATGCTCCTTTTGTATTGAGTCGGCTTCTGAAAACAAAAGTCAATGACAATGCTGGAGCATGATACAGAGCGGAGGGCCGGCCTCGGATTTACATTGGACACTTATAGAATGGATCTTAGTGAATCTGTATTCAATAATAATTAGTCTACACAATTCTGTCATGTAAAACCCCAACTCGGATATGGCAAGCTCCCCCCAACTGTAGCCGGATACCGGCATACAAAGCATATTTTTACTTGACAGTGGAAGTTCATGGCACAACTGATGCCTTTTGCGCCGGGAACTGATGGCTCCCTTCCGCTCGCAGTACCTGCCAAATTTATCAGCTCGAAACACTTCTCCGAGTTGTACAAAACCAAAGTGCTTCCCACATATTTTAAAAAGAAAAAACAGCCATGCAGGGGATGTTTTTTCGTTCGGTTCAACTATGTGGTTGAAATATGAAACTAGACTCGTTGCCAGTCTATAACCAAAATCCGAAAAATTGTGGCAAGCACTTTCGGTGGTTACAGACTGGTACAATTCGTTGACAGGTATTGAGCTGTCTGCGGAGTTTGAAGATTTGCAGGTGCCGCGATCAGCCGAGAAGCAAGCTATCAATACACGAGTCTACGCGCTTGGCTCTATCCTTGTCCTGGCCGTCGCACACCTGATGAATCGCATCTGGCCGATGCGCCTGACATACACGTTGATTGCGTTCATGAAGGAGACAGAGAAGTTATACTATGACACCGTCGAGGTTAGAGAGCTTCCTCGCGATGTTGCCACGACTCTTGAAACTGAACAGTCCCATTGAACTCCCCTATTACCTAGCTTGCAGGTAGACAGCAGCGCATCAAGTTGACATGTCCCGCCTACCAAAACAAAACAAGGTTGCCTCCGAGTCTCCTACGCGAGTGCACGGACCGGAGTGCCGATTAATTGGCGGTGGAAACACAGCTCTTTTAAGATTTCATTAAATAAAATTCTCTCTGGGCCACAAGTCCTGCAACATTAAATCGTATTCGAATGCAAGCAACAAGCGGCTGCGGCTATTGATTTAAGGTTACATACATTAATTGGCGACATGGAGGAGAATACGAAGGCGCAAACTTTGAGGAAAGCAGTACGAAAACAAAGAAAGCAACAAATATCGCGACGACGAAAGGACCATTTGGAGGGGATCACAGAAAGAATTAGATGTGTCTGCAATTGCAGCGAGGGCCGGGAGGATGAATGTGCTGCCTTCGGACAGACATGGTCCATGCTGCAGTTCCAGCACCACCGGTAGGGTTAAGGTTGCGCAATTGTTTCTCTTTCGAGATCTTTTTCAATTGTTAATATTAGTCGCTGGGAAGTTTAAAATGGCAAGAAATGGTTGACACACCTCGATTCGCGTCTTCAGATCCTGAACGTCCCTGATACACCGGTAGAGCGTGAGCGACCGGCCCTGGAAAAATTCGGCGAGCATTTTCCAAGCTGATAGAGAGTTCCTCAGGCTCTCTTCGCGGAGATGCGAGGCCTTTATCTGCAGTCTGCAGAAACAGAATTAGATATAAACGGCGAATAAAAACACGGACTCACTTGGACAGCGTGTCCGTGTCGCCATCGCAGGGTATTACTCCGGCTTCCATGGCGCCAATGTATGTCGCGTCGGTTTCGTGCATGAGGGCAACAAGCACACGGGTCAAGCGCGTCGGCGAGATGTGATGGATTATAAGTGCTGTCGCGGCGGTGAGAATCGAAGCGCCGATAATCGTATTAGCGGTACTGTTTGGGAGGAGGATGGATGAAAGGAACGAGAGTGAGGTTTCCCCGATGCTATAATTAGACATTGGTAGGGAGCGGATGAGGCTTTTTGATCAAAACGCCAACGATGCAGCACCGGCTTTAAAATATTAGCTACGGAGACCGTGTTGTCATGGGCAACAGACAGTCACGGGTAACAAAAGAGCCTTGCGAGCCCGCAGACAATGACATACATTGATTGATTGAATTCAGAATGCAGGAAAACTGTTCCGTGCTTCCAGGTACCCCGAATCGCCGATGATGCGCCGGTGCGTCATCTTCACTTCTTTTTGCCGATTTCTTTTCTAGTCTCTTTCAGCCAGGATCCTCTTTACTGGCTATGTACATTATTGTTCACAGTTCTTTGCACGCATCAACTGTACTTTAACTCAAACATATAAACAGTATCTGGCTACAACACTGAAGAATGAACTGTTGAATTATTTGAAGATACGGCGACAGGGTTGTTAATGTCTACAAATTAATGTCAGGCTGGGTTTAATATTGCACCTCAACACCAGCCTGGTGAACCTCTAGAGTGCCTGGCGAACCCTTGCAAGGCGGCGGCAATCACCAAGTCACGCTAGATATTCCCGCTTTTGGTGATAGAAGAAAAGCTGACGAAGTGACCGTATTCCATAAGCCTGAGGATTTATGAAAATGTTTGCTGACTATCGAGCAGCCTTCAGACGAATGTGTCAGAAATTCGCGAGACCAGTCTCCGCAATTCATTGTCGACATGTAAGACACTTGCGGATTTTTTCCGAGACCATTCAATCATGCTGCTTCGATGTGACGAAATTCAACAGAGATTCAAAACTCACATAGAGGTGTGCCTCAGTCGTGTTACCTATAATCCCTCCACTAATCATTGTGAAAGATTTCAAAGGAAAAGAAGCTGCGGACCAAACTGAAAATCATAAACCGCGGAATAGCCGCTCCTCAAGAGGCGGTACAACCACTCAGTCACTGCCTAAACCTGAGCCTCGGTATTGAAGCTCCGGTTTATTGCCGTTTGCAAAATTGTTGGCGGTCACGGGATTTGAACCATTTTCGCCACCAAACTCGCGCGAGCCATAACTCGACAACCACCACTCAGATTCCCATGAACCTATGATCCAATCGAATTGTCTCATCGAGCCCGAGGTCGCCCCGGCATCAGATTTTTGATCTGATGCCCTTGTCGTTGAGGCAGCTGTGGAGATTGCTTTGTGCGTGTGCAGGTAACAGCGATAGGGAATGTTGATATGTGGGTGGTTTAAGCGGATAGAAGGAGTCTAATGGATGTTAGGGAGGGTTCCCTATGTGTTTTGGGTGTGTAGGGGGCTGTACTCTGTGCCATCTGATATCGGAATAAATTGTATACATTTTTATTGCAGCAGAAGAGACACAGTATCTCCCAAAGAAAACATAGGAGGGCCTTCCCAATGCACATTATACTGTTCACAACCACTTATACACCTGAGATATCGGCCGGCTCCGTCGCTGTGGCTTGCGCACTCAAAAAACACCTCCTTAAGCTAGGTGGACAAGGAAACAACTATAATGCATAGCTAATGCCGGGGAAACCTCAGGCTCGATGAGACGAGTCGATTTCACTATGGGTTCATGGGAATCTGAGTGGCGGTTGTTGAGTTGTGGCTCGCGCGAGTTTGGTGGCGAAAATGGTTTGAAATCCCGTGACCGCCAACTATTTTGCAAACGGCAATAACAATATATACCCTTCCCGCTTGTGAACTTCATAACCTTAGACTTGCTTGCGCTGCTTCACTACTTGTCAATTAATGAGATATGATGGACACGAATATCACCCTCGTCGGCGACCGGTTGGAATTTAAACCCTCATCATGCTTTGGTGTCTGATGCTTGATATATTTATAAAAACTGAATGTGTGCAATAGATCAGTAACCCAAACTCTCCCGTCCTGGCTGAATGCTGTTGGCCTGAAAAAACGAACCGTAGGAAAGACAATTGGTGTCGCGCTACTATAACTCTTGAAACTGAATGGTTCCATTGAATTCTCCTTTTAACTTGCGGGCACACAGCAACGCATCAAGTTAACATCTCCCGCCAATCAAAACAAAAATTGTTGCCTCTTCCACGCGTGCACGGACCGGTGTGCCGACGGGCGGCTGGAACTCAATTTAGTGGCAGTGAAAACACAATTATTCCAAGAATCACCACATGAAGTCCTCTCTACTCAAACTCGGCCGCAAGTCCCGCAACATTAAATTGTATTTGAAATGCAAGCAAAAAGTTTAAGGATACATTAATTGGCTATGTGGAGGAGAATACAAGCTCGCAAACAAACATCAAGGAAAGCAGTACGAAAACAAAGAAAGCAGCGAATATGACGACGACGAGACGACCATGGCCATTTGGTGGGTCACAGAAAATTAACCGCATCTTCAGTGACAACGGGAGCCCGAAGGGTGAACGTGCCGCCTTCGGGCAGACATGGTCCACGCTGCCGTCCCGGAACCCGTAGGATTGAGGGTGCGCAACTGTTTCTCATTCGAGATCTGTGTACAGGGTTAATATTATTAGTTGCCAGAAAACTCGCGCGAACGTTAACGAACCTCGATTCGCGTCTTCAGATCCTGAACGTCCCCGATACACCGGTATAGCGCGAGCGAGCGGCCCCGGAAAAATTCTGCGAACATTTTCCAAGTTGATAAGGAATTTCCGAGGCTTTCTTCGTGGAGCTCTGAGACCTTAATCTGCAGTCTGGAAAGCAAAGTCAGATTTAGACACCAATTAAAAAAATCCAGCTCACTTGAACAGCGTGTCCCCGTCGACGTCGCTAAAGACGAGCCCGGCCTCGACAGCACGGATATACATTGTGTCGGTTTCGTGCATGAGAGTAACAAGCACACGGGTCAAGCGCGTCGGCGAGATGTGATGGATTCCAAGTGCCGTCGCCGCGGTGAGAATCGAGGCGCCGATGATCGTGTTGGCGGTATTGTTTGGGAGACTAGATGAAACGAAGGAGAGTGAGGCTTCACCCATGCTGGACATCTTTGGTCTGGGGAAGTAATGACGAGGATTCGCCAATTTATAGAGAATGGATTGGCGCCTAAAGGTGTAGAAAGTAACGATTCCTAATCACGGTCATGTAACCGTCGTTGCTCCGAGTCGTGGCGTCGCTTGCCACATTGACACTCCTGAGATGCTTCCTTCAACTTGATGGGCGCGGGATCCCCCGGCGCCCACCCCCAATATGTCGCGCATGGTTTGATCCCGACTCGGAGGCTTCCGTACTTCTGCGCCATTGTTGCGCCGCCTTCTGCACCCGCTCGTGTCTCCCAATTACTTTGCAATTTTTTGTATGCAACGAAAATGCACACCGGTACCCATCCCGAAAGAAACCGAAGCGATTCATGCGCTAGAAAAAACATGAAAAATGAAATTCAGCTGGACAGGGAGAATTCAGCAGGCGCGCGGCTACTTACAGTTCGCCGGAGCCCAGACAGCTGTACTGGTAACGTACACAAAATCCTTTCCTTGATTGCTGTCAGTACAATAATAAATTGGCGCTTCGCACGCATTCTATCATATCCGGTGTGGTGCAAACGAATGGTATAATATATATGTGATGTATAAGAATACAGTGTTATCCCAAAAGAATGAATCGAGTCCCGGTTGAGTGGAGGATGCGCGAAATCGAGCCCCGGATGGAATGGAATGGGTTATGTATGTGATAGTAATAGGGTGAGGAGGATAGACCTGTGGAGGCGGACGGGCGAGAGGGATGAGAAGAGGATGGCACCGCCCCGCCCCGCCCCGCCCCGCTCCCAAGCGCCGGAAGCTAGCAAACAGTACCCCCGCCAAAAGCGCGCTTAGCACCACCCCGCGAGCGCAGCGTCCAGCCTGCGGTACGCCGCATCCACAAGCGCGCATGGGGGCGGCGTCGGGGGCGTCCACAATGCGGGTGCCAGAGCGGGCGCGAGGCGGGGGGAGAGGAGGGGGCTGGGGGGTGTAGATGGGGAGGTGTCACGGGCGGTGAATGGGGAAGGGGATAGAGGACGTGGGGGCGCGGTCGTCGTTGGAAGGTCTGATTTGGGTGCATCGGGGACGGTGGTGGGATGCACGAGATTGGCGATGGAGGCGACGGGAGCACTTGCATGGGGCGCGGCCTGCGCATCGCGGGTAGGAGGTACCTGCGCCTCGACGCTCGCACTGCGCCGGCGCCGCTTGAGCGGGGGGCCGAGGATGCTCACGGGGCTGCAGCTGCGCTTCGGCACGGCGGGCGCCAGGGGACGGGAGGTCGCGTGTGCGAGCGGGGCGAGGGGGTGTGCATGCGGGGCGTGTGCGTACGGCTGCTTCTGCGCAGGGAGGACGTGCAGTGACTCGTGCGCATACGCTTCTCGCAGCTTTGACTCCAGGCCCGGGCTGCGAATTCGAGTCAGTATTGAGTGGATGACACGAGAGTGGGAAAGACGCACACGAGCTCGCACAGCTTGCGCTTGAGGAGGGCACAGCGGCGCAGGGCCTCGTCACGCTCCGCCTGCATGCGCAGGGCGTGGGTCTTGGCTGTGCGGGCGAGCGTCAGCAAGCCCTGATTTGAGGCGGCGTGGACCTCGGCGCGGCGCCGCCAGGTCGCACAGCCGAGGCGTAGAGCGGTGTTCTCCGCAAGTGCGCGGCCGAGGTCTGCGTGCGTGCGGACGGACTCCGATGTGGGAGCGGAAGCAGTTTGTGGAAGGGCGTCGAAGAAGACGGGGCGGATTTGCGGGAGAAGATGCGGGCGCAGATGAGGAGGCACCAAAGCGGGGTCGGCAGTTACGACGTTGTAGGGAGCACGGCACGCAGGGCAGAAGTGCTGGATGCTGCACGCGTCTACCGAGTCGACTGTGCGAGCGATACACTCGCGGCAGAAGATATGGCCACATGGGAGACACACCGGCGCCTTGAAGGGCTCGAAGCAGATGCTGCAGCAAGGCATGTTAGTATGGGGTGATTTGAGTGAGCCATTGCAGTTATATATTGGCTGTGGGCGGGTAAGTTGACTCCCGGAAAGTCAGCGTCGGGATCCGGCGACAGGTATTTATAACGAGCGAGGTCGGTGTGTTAATCTGCTTGGTCATCGTGCAAGTTCCGTGCCGGCCCGTCCGACCACGGACACGTAAGCTTCATTACAACTTCATTACCCCCACATGCGCCTACAACTTTTTTGTTTGTGGACCTGGATGGACGGAGTCGAACGGGATGGAGAGCCATGAGCAGCGGTCGACAACCAGGCCGAACCCCATCGATCCGAAGTCCCTCTGGTTCTTTCCGATTTTCATCGGCGAGTGATTGCATCGTCAGACACGGTTCGGGAGGCATCTCAAGTTTGAATAGAATATGCACTGACTTTGAAGCTATAAATTTGCATCTCAATGCACCATCCCGATGTTCAAATTCAACGCAGGCGATCTACATAATGAAAGCTTTTTACGGAGCAACGGGCACAACCGTTTTTAACTTTTCTCTCTCTTTTCACCGGTTGTTTATCGCATCCGCGGAAAAGTTTTTTATGAGTTCAATTCTTAATGTACACGCTCAGAAATAAGATTATTTTAACTGCCTTGGCCTCTTAAGATATTTTTATTATTATTCCGCAGCTATGCACTCTTGCAGAAATAGTGACCCGGAGGACTCTCCATGCGGCCAAAATATGAATTTCAGCCGTCTACAATAGATTAGGTCCTCATAACATACCTACGGTCCCTCAGAGAGAGGAAACATAATTGAACATGCAAAATAATTAGCATCGGATACTAGTAGCCCAGCACTGCTACATGATCTTTGGGGACAAGAGAGAGTCTTCCAGCTGTAAAATGATGCACCTCCTTGGGATATTCTCCCGCTGTTAAAGTACATAAGATGATTCTAGTCCTGAAGTTAATGAACTTCGTTGTCAGCTCTCCGAGTTGTACAAAACAAAGGGCTTCCCACATATTTTTTCAAAAACCCAGGGATGTTTTTTCGTTCGGTTAAACTATGGTGGTTGAAATATAAAACGTTGGACAGGTGTTTGTACAAGATTAGGAAAAAATGGAATGGATGGATGGATTTTTTTAAGCGATCGCGAGAAGAGAAAGGCATCCAGAGACGCAGCAAATTTTATCCCAACGCTGAGCCGAAACCATTATCGCATTGCCCTTTGGGCATACCTGGTTCCTCCGGGGAAGAGAATTTACTGGTGAAAATCTGCAGTATCTCTTTGGGAGATGTCAGTAAATTCTCGGAAAGTGGTTAGTGATTCCTGCAAATTCAAGTTTTGTGTTGGCTATTGGTACAGCTTCAAGTGTGAGGAGAAGGAGTGAAGTGCACGCCATAGTTGAACTCCCTCCAAGAGATTGAGGATTTCAATAATATATTATTGCTATCCAAGGACCAGCAACAATTTTTTTGTGGCAAAGGGCGTAGCTTCGAGCGCGATGAGGCGCTGACCAGACGCGGGTTTGAAAATCTGAATGATCAACCAATCAATTTCACTTCCCTCTGACTTGCTGAGATACCGAACAGGATATTTCTTGCAAATCCTTTTAGGTTCATTATTTTATCACGGATATGATCGCACAGAGTATACACCGGGGTGGTGGCGTAAATATTAAATAGGTCACCAGGCGGCGGAAAGAATCGGCTCGCGCAGAAGTTACTGGAGAATGTGTGTGGGAAAACAGTGTGGAATCATTTCGATGAAATGATGAACCAATGAAATCGCGTAAATTGGTTGCTTTTTGAAGGTGCCATACCCTAACATTCCGCAGTTGGCCATGCAAGGCTGTAGCTGATATTTGTTTCTGATCTCTCCCGAGAGTCCTTGGGCCCAGAATCTGTTGAATTGCAGCTATACCAGAGCGAAGAGAGCCAGGAAGCCTCGCTGGTCATACTGATGCTCCAATTCTGCTTAGTCCCACTGATCACCATCTCAGTGGCCAGAATTCGGGAGGAGGTGAACACAATATATTAACCGACTAAATTCGATGCGACGGTTTCCGTTGAATGTACAGACGAGATTACACAGACAAAAGCATTACTACAGCAGGCGGGACGAGGTAATTGCGAAAGCGAGGGAGGTATGAGCATGGGCAGCTCCTCAGTGATTGTGGCAAACGCGGCTGTTCCGGGGCTGGTGGAGGTCAGATGGGTACGCATCTGGGTTTCCTTTAAAATCTTTCATAACAATTATGGTGAGAATTACATAATCAGAAGACGATCCAGGCACCTCTAGGTGAGTGTTAAATCTCTGAATTTTGTCCCTGCATTGAAGCAGCGTGATAGAGCGTTCTTGGAAAAAATCCCCAAGTGCCATCCAAGTCGACAGGGAATTGCGGAGGCTGTCCAGGCGAATTTCTGACACCTTCTTCTGGAGGCTACTCGATGGTCAGTAAACATTCAATAAATCCATGATACGGTTCACCCCAGCAACTCTTCTTCTATACCAGCATCTCGAGGAAGCTCTCCAGCCTCGACTGCATCATAGTATAGCTTCTCTGTCTCTTTCATGAGAGCAACCAAGACATATGTCAGGCGCATAGGCCAGATGCGATGGATCATGCATGCGATGGCCAGGACAAGGATGGAAGCGCCAAGCCAGGCCGCGACGGTATGGTTGTGGAAGATAGAATCAGCGAGCGAAGCAAAGACAAGAGAGGTTTCGCTGAGGCTATTGGGCATCTGGGCAATGCATTTGTGTCTTGCCCGAAACTCTTTTTATATCGGTGAGCGGTATTAAAACAAGCGCTAACTTCTTTGGCTACCGAAAGGGGTTATTTTAACCCTGACGGATTCCAAACGGATTCTCGCCTTCGCCGTCGGCCTTCAGAGGTTGTCAATGTAGCACTGCCACAGAATCGGCCGACGTCGGACTTCGGTGTTGGCGCTTACTTCTGTGCCTTTTGTAAATGTGACATGACATCAAGAGACAGCAACATTTATTGACTGATAGTACTCGAAAGTTGCATCTTGACGGCCTTGACAATGCTCATTCACTGGAGAATCCATGACTGGGTCGGGGTGCGAGGACTTGTCCCCAACTGGCAAATGGATTTAGACTGGGCTATCACACAAACAACAACCCGTTTATTCTACACTGCCTAAGGGACTGGGCCAGAGCGCACAAAATCGACCTGTATGTGGCTGCAATTAGTGCCTCCAACGCCTTTCCCTCAAGCAACCAACCAACACCGTGGTTGAAATTGTTCCGACTTGTCATGGGCGGCGCAATCTTTGACTGGCTTCGCATGCTGTACAAACAAATGGAATACTACGTGTGCCACGGAGATATGAAGTCCGAAGAATTCACGGCGCTCATCGGCCTCCTCACAGGAGATCCAGCGTCCCCGATTCTCTGGAACCTCTTTCTGGTCGATCTGAAAATGATGCCGGACAAGGATGATATTTTTCTGGCGGCTGTTCGAATTTCCTTGCTTGCACAGGCAGACGATATGCTACTAGTATCCCTCTCTGCACGTGGTCCTCAAGGAAAACTCAACACTCTCCAAGAGTGGTGCGCACGAAACTTCATTCTCATCAATATGATCAAGACAATAATCTTGATCTTCAAATATGGGAGATGGTCGCCGCCTGCTCGACTGTTCACGGTCTTCATGCTTGGAACAACTCAGCTTAAGATCGAGACAGAGGAGAAATATGTTGGAGTGCTATTCCGGACAGATACACAAAATATCCTAGCAGCACATTACAAAGCCAAAGCACACACTGCTCATTACTGTGGGCATCACATCATGGCAATTGAAGACATGACAGGCAGACTGGCCCCGAAGAGCTCAAAGAGCTCTACATGGCTCGAATAGACTGTCACCTCACCCATGGATGCGAAGTCACACCAGAGAGCGTCAAACAGCTAACGAAGGTTCAAATTAGATTCATCCGACAAATGCTAAATCTGCACTCTCGTTCAATGGTCGCGCCCTTATTCACAGAAACTGGGATACCACCAATTAGAGTCCGATGTCTTTAGTTGATCCTGCAGCACCTCGTATATTTCCTTGGACTCGATAGCAAGCACTACGCCCATGCAGCTCTAAATATTGGACCTGTCTGCCAAAGGCGTCAAAAAGTGCTGGGCCTCAGAACTAATTGCTGTGGCTGCAAGACTTCCATTCAATTTCCCTGACCTAGTTCTGAATGCCACAACTTCAATTGAAGATGTCCAGAACTATGCGAAATTGGTGGACAAGTTAATGCTAGAATGGCTTCAAGACACGATCGATTCATCAGAGAAGATGTACTTGCTTCACAGAAGATTAGATCTAGAACCTCGGAAGGACGAACCTCCGGTGCATAAAACCTCCGGTGCATAAAACCTCCGGTGCATAAAACCTCAACCATGTGGCACTACCTAATTATGGTGAAGACTCAGGCACATCACGAGGCTTTAACCTCAATAATGCTCTCAACTCACCAATTGGCTGTTGAAGTTTTGCGCTACACGGATCATGCGAACCAGCCAGTGCCTCGGGCGAATAGGCTTTGTAGACTCTGCAACATAGCAGTTGAAACTCCAGAACATGCATTAGTCACCTGCGCGTCCCTGGATGCGCTTGTTGAACTGCGCAAGCTATTTCTGGAACAACTCTTCACAAAAGCACCAGAGTTACAAGGTGTCTCGGCAGAAGACTCCGAGACAGAGTTTCTAAAAGCCATAATTTATTCCAGACCCACTATTGCACTCGTAGCTAAATTTGTTCATGATGTCCTCCAAATATTCTATTCAATTCCTGTGTTTCACGCAAACAACTCCTGATATAAATAATTGGTCTCACTTATTCTGTGCTGATTTTTTTTTTTTGTTTCTTCATAGTTCCCTGGATCTACCACGGCGAGTTAGCACGTCCGTGAGCTCGTCCTTGGTGCTATGGAGGAGTCCAGGGGCAATAGTGTATTTGGGCGCATGTACACTTAGATAATCCCTGGGAACCGGTGTTCCTAAGCGGGACCGTGCCGTGTAATACTACCTACCTACCTACCTACCTTTTTTGGATAATTCACAGCGGATTCTCGCCTTCGCCGTCGGCCATTAGAGGTTCCTTTTTTGGATGATTCACAACCATATATGACACCCACCCAGATTCTTGGCGAGCTGGTCGGTCAATCTCCAGGCCACGCAGACGGGCCTCGTGATAGGTGGGAAACGGCTGAATAGCAACCTCTGCCATTTCTAAAAATCGTACGCCTAATCCAGGGTGCATTTAATCAATTTGATGGAAGAGTTTTTTAAAACTATGTGGCCAAACGCTCAAAAACCAGTCGACGATTTCGATTTTTGGTTCTGGGAGCTATTTACCCCGCATTTTCTTCCCTGTAATGCCTGTCTCCCGTACGGTTGTAGTTCTGTTGCCATCGGTGGGCACCCGTTGAGACGGCTGAAATGAAAACACGCTTACAATTTGGCGAAACTCAGTCTAAACTGATCATCTTACCGCTCGGTGGTACACAATTAGAGTCAGAGTGAGCTCCGAGCTGCTGATTGAGTCTCAAAGATGTGATGGAATACAAAGGATTGACCATACTGCGACTGTATACGATACTCTAAACAATGTGGGGTCAGTACAGTGTTCAGCGAGTTAGTCATGAGTAGTCGTCTGATAGTGGCCATAACTCATATGTGAGGGCGGTATCACGCAGGATCACTAGAAACCATACCAAGGAGATTGTATGAATATCCATATTTATTTAAACACTGCTACACAAAGATCATAGACCTCTAGCGGGGATTTTGGGCCAATATAGTCTTGTCGTGACTAAAGATAATAGTCATGACTCCGAGTCGTATGAGAAATAGTAATTCTCAGGCACAGATAAACAGTCGTGAATAATGGAAGAGTCGCGACTACCAAAACAGACCTTCGGGCGAGCTCCGAGAGTGTGATCACATGTCAGATGGTGAACCAGTTGACTAAGCGAGTCAATCCGAGGATTCCCGATGAAGTCCGAGAAGATCCGACGATCTGATCAGACATTCACATGAAAGATATGGTTGTCATGATTAGGTCGAAAGCACGCAATATGGCGTCAAGACGGTCTAGATCGCTCCGGATCTTGCCTTGACTAAAGATAGATGATGCTGAAGGCTCTCCGGAACTTTCGGAACTAGTCTAGACTGTCAGGATTGAATCCTATAGGCCACAGGCTGCAGATCTCCGATCAAAAGCGGTTGATAGACGGATAAAAGGACCATATACCTCATTTCTATTACTCATTTTCCTTATCTGGCATGTACTAAAATAGATTGTAAATTAGTATAAAGTCTCAGTAGAATAACGCGATTCTGGACTGTATTTTCCTCCCAGCTACTATAGCCGTGACTATTGTCGTCATTGGTTGTGGGTCACGGGGTCAGTGCACGTCTGGGTTTTACGCGGAGATTTGTTTAAACACATTTCGAAGTTGTACTACTTTTAGCAAAGATATATATAGAACCAGAACATAGTTGTTTGATAACCAAAGTCCCAGCAAAGTAAGCTGAATAAGAAAGTCATAAGAAACAGTCAAGTCTGTACCGAAGTGGTCCTTTAAGAGTCGCGACTAAGTGTCAAGA
This sequence comes from Mycena rebaudengoi, assembly GCA_029282285.1. Taxonomy (NCBI): domain Eukaryota; kingdom Fungi; phylum Basidiomycota; class Agaricomycetes; order Agaricales; family Mycenaceae; genus Mycena; species Mycena rebaudengoi. The sequence continues at coordinate 638,844 of JARJCX010000069.1, forward strand.
TGGAGGATAGCTGTTGATATCGTTCCTTTGAGTTCGGTTGCAGTCTAAGTACCAAAGAAGTAAAGTCTAAGACGGTCTCAAGTGACCTAAAGTTCAGTCCAAGTGTGGCTTAAGTTGTCGGAGTTGTTCAAGTACACTCGCGACTGTGTTTCATTCCATCCAAACACCCCAAAGATAGTGTTTCTCTTGTGAGAGACTTTAGTCAAGATTCTCGAGTGATACTCGTGATTATTCCAAAGGGCACAGTTAGATTTATAGTCATTTATTGCAACTGTCTACGGTTCATCTTACTCAATTCTGATTGAGAGGACCCTAGTTATAGAAGCACCAATATAGTCAAGTAGTAGTAGTGTGTGTGTGTGTTAGGTGTAGTTCATTTTGTGTGCGTCTTGCACATATCTTGAGATTATACTTTTCACGACTATACTTGGGTGCACCGTTTCACCGTCCGATTGGAGTAGAAGTTTATCGGAGTTTCAAATTTCGTTGCATCGATTCCGCGGCGCAGACCTCATAAAAGGTAATTCTTTTGGGGAATTGAGGGTTTCAGACATGGATAACACATCTAGTCTCCTCATATTCTTGACAATCCACCCAACAGGTGATGAAAGCATTGAGCATTGAGCCCACGGAAACCGCCCCGATGATGTACAGTACATTATGTGGGGGAACAGCCTTGAGCGCAGTGGAGAGATCGTTGCAGAAGTCTTAAGGTGTTTCTTCTTCGACTTGACTTCCCTCTGACTTGCTGAGATGTCGAGCATGATATTTCTTGCAAATTCATTAGGTTCAGTATTTTATCACGGATGTGACCACACATATCATACACCGGTGATACGCCGTCTATAATCGCAGCCTTGAAACACGCTATTTTGCGATTCCTATAAGAGTATTATAGGCGGCAGGATCCTTAACAGTCTGTATGACTCCGACATATAGGCTATAGGAAACTCGCTATGGTCAAAGAGCACTAGACATTGTCCTATAGACGGTACCTTTACAAATGAGGGCCTCTATACTCATTATCGTACGCTCGGCGACATCCAAGATGGACTACACAACACAGAGTAGCATCTATAGGAGACACAAAGCGCAGTCCTATAATCAAGGAGCGAAGCATTTGAAGCGGAAACGCGTCCTATATTCACAAAGCGACATACAACAAGTCTCCTATTACGGCCCGGAACGGCTATAGGAGCACGTGCAATGAGGTCATGACCTTTGAGGGATCGGCCGACCGAGTAAATCCGATACGGAACATATAGGGTGGACTTCCGAAGTCCGGCGGTTACCGAATTGCACCCGTTCACTTTGAACTACGGAACCCATAAAGGGTACTATAGGGAAAACTTGCATCCGACGTGCCGTAGAGCCGAGTTAAACACATGGTATAGGATGGGCCAATAGCGAATCTTTCGCGACGGTCTAGACTCCGCAACCCAGCGGCATTCAGAGTCGATAGGAACCGGAGCGAGGCCCCGAGCTCATTTTGAGCGTCCTATACTATTATCCGGACAGGAAAACACGGAACACGTGCGAATACGGAGTCACCAAGCCATCTTTGCCAAGCCTATAATGACTGTTACTTATAAATCTTACATACCCTAAACCCTAGTTCTCGATCGTTTGTTTATTTATAGCTTTCCAAATAGTATATAGGTAGGAGTTTTCGTTAGATTACAGTAGCTCACGCAACCCCCCACTTCGGCGACCGCTACAGTAGTAGTTGTCTCCCTATAGGGCCAATTGTAGAGTCTCGGATACATAAAAGACACTCAGTTAGAGGTTTTGCTACAAAGAATCTATAAAGCTTTTGAAGTTACAATTGCAGTGATCTCAGGGACCTATATAAGCTATAAGAATATAAGCTATAAGGGTTTTGTGCAGTCAGAACATTGGTTGCTTTTGAGAACGTTGGATTAAGAAGGCCTATATAAGCGAAGCTATCAGTTGAGACATTACAGTGTCCACACTACACGGTCCTCCCGTTAAAAGAGAAAACCCTATAAAGACTTGGAAACCCTTGGGTGACTTTGTTTGACTTCCTGTTCGCGTTCCTATACATACATTTCCATCCTATAAAATATCTTTCGCGCCTAATACTTGGCCGTCTGACTCCTACAATAAAAACAGCTATCGAAAGGCATTGTTGGTGTGTTAGTTGGGTTGTGATATAGATTCTGCTGGTTATAGCGGTTTCTTATACACTTTCCTATATATACATTTATAGTGTGTTAGTTCGGCAGCCCTATCACCGGGATGGTAGCGTAAATATTAAATAGGTCACTAGGCGGCGGAAAGAAACGGATCGCGCGGAAGTTACTAGAGAATGCGTGTGGGAAAACGGCGTGGAAATATTACTTCGATGAAATGATGAGCCAATAAATTTGCCTAAATGGACCCACTGCAGCCAATCAGAGGTGACAGACTTTGACGGGTTGGAAACCTGGTTACCAACAGAACCAGGAATTATCTTGTATCACAGCCACTATTTGGCCAAAATTTTCTCGGCTCTGGCTATTTGTAAAAGCTGTGAACTTTGTCAGAGATGTGCACAAGCAAGGTCTCCGCCGATGCAGTCGGCGCTTCCTAGTGCCGAGTCGAGTCCACATTGGAGACGTAAGATCTGCAAGATCTTTCATCTGCGGAGCTGGTAGAAGAGGAAACGGAGAACTGAGGCAGCGCGTATGCAGATATAGGCGCTGAGGCCAAAGGATGGATAATCTAAGCTACGGGCCGAGGCCACTCGATCATGCTGTGACGAAATTCAACAGAGATTCAAAACTCACATAGAGGTGTGCCTCAATCGTGTTACCTATAATCCCTACAATAATCATCATGAAATATTTCAAAGGAAAAACAGCTGCGGACCAAACTGAACGTCATTAGGTGCGGAACAGTCGCATTGGCCATGTCCCTCAAGAGGCGGTACAACCACTCAGTCACTGCCTAAACCTGAGCCTCAACCTTGAAGCTCAGGTTTAACAATATATACCCTTCCCGCTTGTGAACTTCATAACCTTGGACTTGCTTGCCCTGCTTCACTACTTGTCAATTATGAGATATGATGGAAACCTACTTCAATTTTTGCCTCAGAATACCACCCTCGTCGGCGACCGGTTGGAATTTAAACTCTCATCATACTTTGGTGTCTGATGCTTGATATATCTATAAAAACTGAATGTGTGCAATAGATCAGTAACCCATCCTCTCCCATCCTGGCTGAATACTGTTGGCTTGAAAAAAACGAACCGTGGGAAGGTCAATTTGCGTCACCTCTACAGCGACTTTAAAATCCAAAAGCATTCCCTGTGTAGGCTACTCGCGTTACTATAGCTCTTGCAACTGAACGGTCCCATTGAATTCCCCTTCTAACTTGCAGGTACAAAGCAATAGCACATCAAGTTGACAGTAATGCTACCTACCTACCTACCGGTGGAGTCCGCGCCATCTTCGTCACTTAGTTACTTCGCTTAGTTCTGTGAAATATAGTGAGTTTGATGGAATTCTGCGAAAGTTCGTCAGTTCACGCAAATTTCTGCGAATGTTCGTCACTTTCCAAAGATTAACGTAATGCATGGTTGTCGACGCATCACACAATCAGCAGTGTGCCGAGCTCAGCCAGTTAGGTTCGGGTTAGCTAGTTAGGGTTAGTGGTTAGTGGTTAGAGGTTAGAGGTTAGCGGTTCGGGTTAGTGGTTCGGGTCAGAGGTTTGGATTCAGGTTAGCTGGTTAGGGTTAGTGGTTAGTGTTAGGGTAAGGTATCTATATATAAAAAACACGCCCGGCTTGAGCTGAAGGAACAATGATGGCCGAGGTTCCGTGTTCTTGAACGTGCCGAATCAAAACGACGAAGTTTCATAGAAAGTAGGTAATGTGACGAAGTTTCACACATTCCCATCAAAGTGACGGACTTTCTTGTTCCCAAGCGAAGTAACTAAGTGACGAAGATGGGTACGACCCGTTCCGATGACAAAACCAAAAGCGGTTACCTCCTCGCGCTGCACGGAGTACCGACGGGCGCTAGGGCTATATTCAATTTATTGGCAGTGAAAAAACAGTTACTTCAAGATTCATTACATAAAATCCTCTCCCCTCAGTCTGGGCCGCAAGCACCGAGATGTTAAATCGTATTCGATGTGCAACAAGCGGCTGCGGAGATACATTAATTGGCGACATGGAAGAGAATACGAGCACCAAAGGAAAACGAGGCAAACAATACGAAAACAAAGTAAGCAGCAAATATGACGACGACAAGACCATCCAAAGCAGGTGACAGAAAGAACTAACTGAATCTGCAGTGACACTGGGAGCCCGGAGGATGAATGTGCCGCCGTCGAACAGACATAGCCCACGCTGCCGTCCCGGAACCAGTAGGATTCAGGTTGCGCAGTTGCTCTTCCTTCGAGATCTGGTTAAAGTATTAGTAATATTATCGGCTGCCAGAAAATCGCGAGAACAGATGACATACCTCGATTCGGGTCTTCAGATCCTGAACATCCCTGATACACTGGTATAGTACCAGAGAGCGGCCCCGGAAAAATTCTGCAAGCATTTTCCAAGTTGATAAGGAATTTCTTAAGCTTTCTTCGTGCAGCTCTGAGACCTTTATCTGCAGTCTGGAAAAACAAAGTTAGATTTAGACTGGTTGAAAAAATCCAGCTCACTTGAACAGCGCGTCCGGGTCGACGTCGCTGAAGACGAGCCCGGCCTCGACGGCACGGATATGCATTGTGTCGGTCTCGTGCATGAGAGTAACAAGCACACGGGTCAAGCGTGCCGGCGAGACGTGATGGATTCCGAATGCCGTCGCCGCGGTGAGAGCTGAGGCGCCGATGATCGTGTTGGCGGCATTGTTTGGGAGGATGGATGAAAGGAACGAGAGTGAGGTTTCACTCATGCTCAGGGACATCTCAAGTTGGTAGTGGGCGGAAATGGTGAATTGCACTCGGCTGTCTTACAAGAGACTCAATTGGGCCTTTTTAAGCGTCTTGCGGGAGTGATCGGTGGAGGTCTCATCTCATTTTCCAGATCGGGATACACCCCCTTGCAAATCATACAAATCATACAACACCAGGGTGGGAACATTGCCGCTTAGCACCGCTTGGGTGGTTACTGGTGGTTACCTCGGCTGGCTTACGCGCCCAGATCAGATCTACACCACCTCGAATCCCGAAAGAAGCACCCACGAAAATCTCTCGTAAATTGAACGCCGGGCCCTCGCTAAGGAGAGTGAGGCTCCACCTATGCTGGACATCTTTGGTCTGGGGAAGTAATGACGAGTATTCGCCAATTTATAGAGAATGGATGTGGTACCATCAAAAATTGAAGGAAGCTTGATCATGGTAGGCCCCTGGTCACTCCCCTATAACTGGCTCCGCCGTAAGGTAAATCAACCCTCCAATTTGGGGGTTCCCCGGTCCGTCTCGTAAGGTAAATCAGTGCCCGGTGAGCTGCCGTAGGTCCACAGTAAGGTAAATCGGGCGCAGCCCGAGAAATTTTTTTAGGGTAGTAGTCTCTAGAGCATGGAATACTATCTAACTATCTACTGTTATGGCTCAGTAGGATCCACGTCTGTTTCACAGGTACTCGGATTGTTTCAGGATCGACCCTCACTGAACGCTTTTTTTTGAAAAACCTGCAAAACGGCCAAAAAACTTGGCGTGGGAAGAAATTTTGCGTCCGATGTAAGGTAAATTAACGACCTGGGGTCCAAAAATCGTAAGGTAAATCAACGAAAATTTGCAAAAACAGGCGGACCCAGTTATAGGGGAGTGACCGGGGGCCTATCATGGTCGACGTGAGGCGTGATGGTGAAAAAAGCTCGGTGCCTTCAGATGGAAGCTGAAAGTCTTCCTTCGGAGTCCGACCGTGTGACACTCCGTGCAAAGCTCGAGCCGTGTGGTACGGGGTGCAAGGACTCCTGAATCAAGAATTGGCTGATCAGTGATTCAGGTCGATTCAGACCGACTGAACGAGGACTAAACCCGCATTTATAAATATTAATGCTAGAAGCACGTACGGTAACATAATTGTCTCAATGTCACGGTAATCATAGCCTCTCAGGGGACAGACGCTTTAGTGGATCTAACTCGTACCTCGTTCACTAACGGTAAGTAATCACGGTCATGTTGCCGCACTGCGAATTTGACCGTTGACCCACCGGGCCCAAGGCTCGCCGTCATTGCACCGCCTCGAGCACATATACGCTCCTGCTTATTTATACTTTCTGATAGACGCGGGCCCGGGCCCGCGGGATCCCCCCCCCCCCCCCCCCCCCCCAAGAAATATGTCGGAATGAAGCACATGGTTTGACCCCGCTTCTGCATTTCTGCGCTACATCAACCCCTTTTGATATACATATCCGTTGTCAGGTTTTTTGGCATTTTTTGATGCCAAAAAACGTCAAAACACCTGCCAAATCCAAAAACTTGGGCCAAAAACCGAAAATCTCCGAACCTCTGAACATGTAGTCAATTTTGCAAAACCTTGGAAAAAAACTTTTTTATATTATTGCCCCTTCAATCATGCATCGTTTCAGAGCTTTTTCTTTTTCTGAAAAACCCTGGGAACCCTAAAAAAACCCCAAAATCTCACAACAGATTTGTCAAAAGGCTGATGCATTGTTGCGCCGTCTCCTGCACCCGCTCGTGTCTCCCAATTACCTTGCAATTTTTTATATGCAACGAAAATGCACACCGGTACCCATCCCGAAGCGATTCGAGCGCTAGAAAAATCATGAAAAATGAAATTCAGCTGGACAGGGAGAATTCAGCAGGTACGCGGGTACTTACAGTTCGCCGGAGCCCAGACAGTTAACGTACACAAAAGCCTTGCTGTCAGTACAATAATAAATTGGCGCATCGCATCCTATCATATCCCGTGTGGTGCAAATGAATGGTATAATATATATGTGATGTATAAGAATACAGTGCTATCCCAAAAGAATGAATGGAGTCCCGGTTGAGTGGAGGATGCGCGAAATCGAGCCCCGGATGGATTATGTATGTGATGACAATAGGGTGGGAGGATGGATCTGTGGAGGCGGACGGGCGAGAGGGATGAGAAGAGGACGGCACCACCTCGCTCCGCCCAGCTCCCCAAGCGCCGGAAGCTAGCAACAGCACCCCCGCCGAAAGCGCGCCTAGCACCACCCCGCGAGCGCAGCGTCCAGCCCGCGGTACGCTGCGTCCACGAGCGCGCAGGAGGGCGCACGTAATCCGCCCTCGGCCGGCGGGGGCGTCCACAGCGCGGGCTCCAGTGCGGGCGCGAGGCGGGGGGAGGGAAGGGGACTGGGGGGTGTAGATGGGGAGGTGTCGCGGGCGGTGAATGGGGATGGGGAGGGGGAATGTGGGGGCGTGGTCCTGGTGGGAGGGTATGATTTGGGTGCGTCGGGGACGGTGGTGGGATGCACGAGGTTGGCGATGGAGGCGACGGGAGCACTTGCATGGGGCGCGGGCTGCGCCTCGCGCGCAGGAGGTACCTGCGCCTCGATGCTCGCGCTGCGTCGGCGCCGCTTGAGCGGGGGGCCGAGGATGCTCACGGGGCTGCAGCTGCGCTTCGACACGGCGGGCTCCCCGGATCGAGAGGCTGCGCGCGGAAGAGGGGCGTGGGGGTATGAGTGTGCGAGCGGGGCGAGCGGGTGTGCGTGCGGAGCATGTGCGTACGGCTGCGACTGCGCAGGGAGGACGTGCAGTGACTCGTGCGCATGCGCCTCGCGCAACTTTGACTCGAGGTTTGGGCTGCGCATGCGAGTCAGTATCATGTATTAGGCGGATAGAAGATAGGAGAGGGGACGCACACAAGCTCACACAGCTTGCGCTTGAGGAGGGCGCAGCGGCGCAGAGCCTCGTCGCGCTCGGCCTGCATGCGCAGGGCGTGGGCCTTGCCGGTGCGGGCGAGCGCCAGCAGCCCCTGATTTGCGGCGGCGTGGACCTCGGCGCGGCGCCGCCAGGTTGCGCACGCGAGGCGCAAGGCGGTGTTCTCCGCTAGCGCACGGCCGAGGTCGGGGTCCGCATGGATGCGGGCGGGCTCCGATGTGGATGCGGAGGCAGTTTGTGGAGGGGGGTCGAAGAAGACGGGGCGGATTTGCGGGAGGAGGTGCGGCCGCAGATGTGAGGGGACGAGGGAAGGGTCAGCGGAGACGACGTTGTAGGGCGCGCGGCAGGCGGGGCAGAAGTGCTGGATGCTGGATGCGTCGACCGAGTCGACTGTGCGGGCGATGCACTCGCGGCAGAAGATATGGCCACATGGAAGAGAGACCGGCGCCTTGAAGGGCTCGAAGCAGATGCTGCAGCAAGGCATGGTTGGTATGGGTGATTTTAGTAGGCCATGGCAGTTATATATTGGCTGTGGATGGGTAAGTTGACTCCCGGAAAGTCAGCGTCGGGATTCGGGGTGCTTGTATTTATAACGAGCGAGGTCGCCCGTGGATGCATTAATCCGCTTGGTCATCAGTGCAAATTCCAATTCCGCACTGGCCCGGAAAGAATATCCCGATTGCGCGGGGGGTAATGCTGAGTTGAGGGATGCTGAGCAGTGCTGAGTTTGTCCGCCGCTAACCGGCTTATCCGCCAAGACAAAGCAGACCCGGAACACGTAAGCCTCACTAGTCAGTTCCGTGTCCCATACGCACCCACAACTTTTTAAGAAGACGGGTCCAAGACCGGCGTGGATGTGGACAACATTAAAAGAGGCGTCGATTCAATTGCAAAATAATATATTGTCTGTATCTCAATTGCTTATATCGATGCACTTTCAGCCGGCCCTTTCCTTTTTTTTTACTTAGTAAGTCCGTATCTGTCATTTGTAAGTCCACCCATCCGAAAGCCGACCGGTTTCGGAGACGTGTGATCCGATATCGGATACGGTGATCCGACGCCCGGCACAGCCCAAAACTGGTCAGTCTCTTCCCTGTTGCTCGGCTGTTACCGTTCTTCTTTAAGTATCTCCTACATCCTGCCTGTCTCCACACCTCTTCCCCCCTCCCCCAAATGAAAACCTCACGCCAAGCCCCCCAGAAATAATCTCCCTCCCCTGTCGTACATATGCTAGATATGCCTATGGATGCGTCGCGCCATGTCGCCCAGCCCAGCTGGTTGAGGAGCACCATGAGGTCGTGCAGGGAGCGTCGTATGTAGGATTGGTTCACTGCGTAACGTCCAGCCCTTTTTTTCCTTCTTTTTTCCTTTTTTCTTTTTTGGATGGGACGCTTGGGAGGCTGCGTACTGTCCTCCCTTTTTTTTTCCTTTGCTTTTTTTTTTTGAGGAGCCGCTTCCCCTTGGACCCGATTCATTTTCGGCCGCTTTCTCGCCGTTGGCCGGTTGCACCGTCCGTGCCTGCGTCCGGGTCGTGCGCCGTCTGCTGCGTGTCCGGTCCTTATTTTTCTTGTGGAAGGGACCCTTTCCCGCTGGCCCGATTCACGCTGGGCGGCGCACGCCCTCGTCTGTGCACCCTCTTACCTGCTACCTGCACCCGCGTGCCTACGCCCACTCACCACGAGTCTGCGTACACTACTGCCCAGTCCAGTTCAATCCCTTTTATATCATTTTCCTTCATTTTCTTTGTGGGCAACTATTCACTCCCACCCGCCCCCTTATTCACTACGCCGCCCCGAACAATGGGCGGTGCGAGGGGAACGGGGGCGCAGATCATCGTGTACATGCGCCTCCGAATTAGACCGCACGTCCCGCGTGGGGGGGACGTGCGGCGGGGTGAGTGCCTACATTTTTTATATTATTACGGTGTGCGCTTTAGCGAGAGTACGCTGTACGTACATACGATTATAAATCAGCGATGACGCGTGGATCGGTACCAACGCAGGAGTGTCGAATCCGCCGTAAGGGCGTAACTCATCCTCGCCGGAATAATAACACCGACGTTGTCTCTGATGGTTATCATGCTCGGCCTAATATAACACTGTGCCCTAATGCTCTTGGAGACATTTTTCCTATCTTGGCTGGTCCATTTTTACTTACCTACAGAAGCCCTACGCGGTTCTCCCATTCACCTGGGAAGTCTCTCCCTTAACGGGTTTAGTGAGTCCGCTGTCAGCCTCGTTTCTCCTCTCCCCTGGAATGTGTGCTCAGTTTACATCTTTTCAATAGTAAATTCCTGGAGGGCTAGCCAGCCCCCCTATAGCCCTGCATGCATTGTTGGCCATGGTATCCCATAAACACACGAGTATAACGAATCAGCTCATCCCCCACCTAAGAGCAATTTTACAGATTTCCGGATCGACATGGAATGCTTTTGATCTACGAGAGTCGGGTGACGGGGCCGCAATTGGCCGCCACGTAGGGGCGGGCCACTTCCATTTTCGGAACGTAAGTGACAGGTGGGTGTCCAAGAATAGGGTACGTCGCTGCCATCACGCAGTGGCGTTCAATCCTCCTGGAGGATCTCTTCATGAGCTGCGTTTGAAGCAATCAATGGATCAAAAAGATAATCCGCGAACATTCCGATCTCGGAAACAGTCGATCGAAGTCACGTCGGTAATGTAAGGCTATGACAGCTATATGTGGTTTCCCGCCTCGTTCGAAGATTTTCTGTCCAGAATCATGGGAAAGCGGTGAGCAGCTCAGGTCCTTATAACAAAGCAGGAAAGTGACAGCATCCACCATTACCTCCCCCCGGGGCCTGACCAGAGATGTCCAGCATGGGTGCAACCTCCCTCTCATTCGTTTCATCCAGTCTCCCAAGCAATACCGCCAATACGATCATTGGCACTTCGATTCTCACCACGGCCACGGCACTCGGAATCCATCACATCTCGCCAACGCGCTTGACCCGTGTGCTTGTTACTCTCATGCACGAAACCGACACAATGTATATTCGTGCAGTCGAGGCTGGGCTCGTCCCCAGCGACGTCAACGCGAACGCGCTGTTCAAGTGAGTCTGTGGTTTTATTCGTTGTCCAAATTTAACTTTGCTTTTCCAGGCTACAGATAAAGTTCTCAGAGCTCCACGAAGAGAGCCTCAGAAATTCGCTATCAACTTGGAATATGATCACCGAATTTTTCCGGGGCCGCTCGCTCGCATTATATCAGTGTATCAGGGATGGCCAGGATCTGAAGACGCGAATTGAGGTTTGTCAAACCGTTCTGCCGATTTTTTTGAAATATTCACAATTCAAAAAGATCTCGAAAGAGAAACAGCTGCGCAACCTCAATCCTACGGGCGCTGGAACGGCCGCAGCATGGACCATATCTGCCCGAAGGCGCCACATTCACCCTCCCGGCTCCCCGTGTCACTGCAGATGCAGCTAATTTTCTGTGATCCGCACCAAATGGTTCTATCGTCTCGTCATCATATTTTCTGCTTACTTGTTTTTGTACTGCTTTCCTCGGTGTTTGTTTACGCGCTTGTATTCTCCTCCACGTCGCCTTTAATGTATAAATAAATATCCGCAGCTGCTTGTTGTTGCAATGCCTTGCATTTGAATACGATTTAATGTCGCAGGACTTGCGGCTCGGATTCAGGGGAAAGGACTTCGATGATTCTTGAAATAACTGTGTTTTCATCGCCAATAAATTGAATCCAATCTGAGCGCCCGTCAGCACTCCGGTCCGTACACTCTCGGAGAGGAGGCAACCACTTTTTGTTTCAGTAGTCGGGGCATGTCGACTTGATGTGGTGTTGCTTTCCCGTCAGTAAAATAGGAATTAAATTGTATCTCTCAGCTTCGTGATTAAAATAACACGAGCAGCCTGCTAGCCTACTCTAAGGGCTGGTTTTGGATTTTAAGGTCATTTTTACCCCTCGGCGACGCGAGTCACGTGTGAGTAATTGACCTTCCCACGGTTCGCTTTTGTTCCAAGTCGACAGCATTCACCTCGCCGAGAGATCCTTGACTGTCTGGGTTACTTCACGATGGCAGAAATTCAGTTTTTACAGATATATTTAGCATGAGGTTGAGATATATCCTGCGTAGCGCGCTTATATCATTGTTCAAACGTCTTTAGGGCACCTTGAAATTAGTTAGAAACAAGCTTTACGACCCGTGCCGGCTCGCTGGCGCTTGCGTCCGTACCTATAGCCGGTCGATAGATTGTAGGGGGGTGGGGCATGTTTTTAACCCCTGAACTTGAACGCCTAGCTTCGCTAACGTGAACCGCCAGCCTCGGCACCGTCGGAGTTTTGATCATAATCTCACCAGCTAACCAAACTCGTTTGATAGCTTTGTGTCTTACATGCTCAGCTTTGTCCGTGTCAAATGACGTTATAAGGCCGGTAAGGCCGACCAACGGCACAGGGGATTTCCTAACTTGGTAAATTCTGTTGACACGCATGCCATTGTGTTCAACAAGAAATTATGTGAAATACAGCCAAAATAGGGTTGTATCAGCCACAGAAGAGTTGAAAGCGCGTGCTCAACAACTGATCCAAAAAAAATACAGGCTACTTATTTAAGCCAACTTTGGTGGGCATAAGTTTTGATGATTTCTCTACTCTGGCTTTCTACCGCCAGGGATTTCGTCCCAACCTCACTCGCACAGAAGATGCAAGGATACAAGGATATTAAATCAAAAAGGACCCATTCTAAGCCGCGCTATAGCAACCGATGGGCTCAGCGGCGGTTGTTTCAGTATCCGCGAGGCCATTTGCGAGGGTCAATGACGTCTTCCTGACTTCGAGCGCGGCGATGCGAGGACGAGGGCATTGAGAGGTCGGGGGCGCGAGGAACTGGCCGACTCGTAGTCGTCCATTTCGTTAATGATATGTTCGTGGGGCGATAAGGAAAATGATTGGTGGGCAGTGAAGGGTTGTTGGTTGGTTTGCCGCATCGACTGCCGTTTATTCTGGAACCTGGAAGGCGTTGTCAATATTACATGTCGATCCAGATATGATTTTGGACCCACCATATCTGAACACTTTGCGGGGACATGTCTAGGGCTTTTGCGAGCGCAAGGCGCTCTTCCGTGGATGGGAATGCGGTGCGTGCGTAAGTTTCGTTTAGAACCCGGAGCTGAGCGGCGCCTGCTCGTTTTCGCTTCTTTTTAACCGTAGGCTCGTCTGTGGGGGAGACGGGTGGAGCAGTCGCAGGAGAAGTGTGAGACGAACCACGACCATAGGGAGACACGGCGCGAGGATCGTCCGCCATTAACTGGGGATTCAAGGCCGAACGCGAATCGCTATGTGGGATATGAGGCAGTAGGCGATCGTTGTGATTCGGAGCGTTATAAGTGGGAGTGGCATAGGATGGAGGGGTATTGATTGGCGGTAGTTTCCGGAGCTCGGAGGGATGTCCTGGTGCTGCAGTAGCGGATCGCGGCGGGGGATATACAGGATATGCCTGTTGGGTAGAATACCGATGATCATCATAAAACGGAAACGCGGGTGCCTGTGGAGCAGTCATGGCTTGGAGCAGGTGGAGTCAGTTATTCCCAGTACGCTGTCGAATTAACTCACGAGCATGGTTAGGTTGCCACTGATCATTGTATTGTTGGTTGTAATCATATCGCCCTGGAGTCTGAGAAATACTGGTCAGAATGAACGGGAACTGTACGTCGTGTCTAGCAAATTGAGTGCTGTGGTTTAAACACTGTGTAGAAAAACAGACCTGGAAAACGTGAGATTAGAAACGCTGAAGAAAGAAGTGGGAGAAGAGTCCGCCCACCCTGTCCCGTCTGAAAACAAACTCCACTCTGGTCCGTTGAAGGACTTCTTGCTCGGTGTCATCCCGGTTCGACATAGTTAGAGTAGATAGTAGTTAAATGGAAGAAGTGGAATGGGAATATTATGTAGTGAATTGCAGGCCGCCGGATTTAAGTATTAGGAAACACGGGGAATTCGCGGCTGAGGCGCTTGACGGAGCGATGGCAAATCAGGCGCAAGAGGGTAACGAGGAAGGCATGCGAGACATGAGGTGACTGGTTGTCAAAGTAGGACAAAGGGTGCGACGCGTAAAGACACAGGTTAGTGCGCAGCAGGGAGCGGAAGAGGGGCTGGTTTATGGCTGGCTTGTTAACCAAAAAGTTTATTATTGTTTGGAGGTAACTGGGGCATGCTTCGGCAGGGGTTACGAGAAGCCATCTCTCCGGAGCTCACGAGAATAAGAAACCGTCTTCGAAAAAGCAGTGCCGGGACACGAGTTCATTACGCTTGTCATTAAATGACTCGAGGGACCGCCTCGTGTTTTCCAGATGCGAGACAGGAGATCAGATATTTTGTTCATCTGAGAAACCGGTAGACAAAAACGTCAGGGTTGGAACGGTGCACACCAAGTGCATACACATACGCAATGCATCGACGTGATGGGCAGAGGATCCCCGGATCCGTAAAAGACAAGATTCTATCTCATTCATCCTAGTTTTGAGGTGAATGAAAACGTGCAACTCAATCTGGATGCGCCCAAGATGCGCCGTGGACGTGGAAAGCATAACTAGAATTCTGAGGGATATTGGTCACTTTCAGAGGGTACAGTTGACGACTCTGATTTACCTATTGCATGAGGCACGCACAACAACCCGATTAGAGATAATCAGGAGATCGGCGTAATCCTTTCATCAGGTTGGACAGATTATGAACCGACCCTATTAGACTGCTGGTGGCGCTGGTTGAATTAGCGTTCATGTTCATCTTATAACCGGGAAATTAAATTTGCGACATTGGCGGAGACTCTCAAATCATCATCGATATCATCAATCGGCACGTGTGCTATATATAGTATGGCTGTCTCTGTCAATCAAGATCGTGCCCTTCGCTCTAACCCTCTAAATGTCTCGTAGACCTCTCCCAACTCCCCTGTCGGGCCCACGGGGGTCCCCGCTCATGGCGTACGGAGGCCCAGAGCATTGCAGGCCCCGATGGATACCCCTTCTCGAACCTCTATTCTGCACACTACGCTTATCCTCAAACCCCGCCGACGGTCCGTATGGTTCGTCTCCATAACTCCTGAGATCCGCCCAATAATGGTGACAAAGACGCAGAAATTGTTCCGACGACCTTCACTGCGTTCAGCAGGGCCCCGTGGCGAGCCGACTAGCCGAGAAGTAGTCGGTGTTAAATGTCGAGGCCACGCTAGCCACCTCGACGAGATCCGTCTAGCCGTGGCTAGCCACCTAGCCAAAGCTAGCTAAGGACCTTGTCCCACTCACATGTCTAGCCATGCTCTATTGCATTCAGAAGGTAGGATATTAAATCATAACTATGTTAAAGTTCGTTGCAAGTTCGCCGATCGGCTATGCAGTGTGTGTGGATGTTTGTTTGTCCGTTTGTTTGCCGTATCAAGTTATGTGATCCGAATGCTCTTTGTCCTCAATCTGCGCAGTACGTGGGCTACTCCATCCATAACAGGCTCCTCTGTTCCATTCCCGAGGCCCATGCCTTGTACTACGATCCCGTGCACTGGCCGCAACGAATATATTATCCCCGATATGAAGGACTCACATCCATCTTCCCATAGATAACTCGTAGCCAGAGGAATGGCTAGCCCTGGCGGACCTAGCCAACTGCTGTCGAGGCTGTGCTACCCGTTTAGAAACGCTACGTCGAGCTGAGCGTCGCGGACCTCGAAGCGGCTCGCATTTGCTCTGGCTAGCCGTTGTCTAGGTGACCGGGACGAGCCAGCTAGCCGGACCTCGCCGAAGCTAGCCGGGCCTAGAAGCGCCTAAAAATGGCTTCGGCTATCCGGCGCCTGAACGCAGTGCTTACCTGGCGGTACCTTGATCCATAAAAGATTCTACGATCTGCTTTCTATGATCCCGACTCCTTCTCCATCTCGTTTAATCTGGGGAGCTCCGGCCGCTGAGGAGGCAGGGATATTAGCAAGTCCTAGGTAAGAGGAGCTGAGTCCTTCGGCACCCCCCGCAAGTAGCAAACGTCTCCTCCGACGAGTCCTGTTCTTAGGAAGGATCGGCGGATCAGTAAAGATATGGTTCCACGGCCCACAGGATTTGTGTTTGTCTTTTCTACAATCTTTAAATCCCAGTCCCTGATACGTATTACAGCCGTTTTGTAAAGTATAGAGGGGTTTCGTAAAATATTGATGCTCCATTTTTGCTTACCTCTGTTTGTTGAGCTTCGGGCACCAGAAGACAACCAGAAGATACAAGGCACTTTAACCCCGATATTCCTGCGGAGGTGCGTGGCAGAGACACAATAGCCTCGCGGCAAGCTGACTCGAAAGTTTCAGCCGCTAATGGCGCGCCCGCGGTTGCTACGCGAGATCCTTACTTCGGCATGAACTACACGGTGCTGAGATCATCGACGTGCGCAAGGCTTTGACATTTGCTGGCTTCACGTACAAGAGTCCACGGGTGATAAGCTATGTGAGGGCAGACAAAGCATTTGACTCACAGCCAGACACCTACGGCCAACCACATCCTGAGGCTGCTCATGGGCAAGGGACTGTCAGAGGCCGTTCAGCACTGTGTCTGCCCCAGGACATTGGCAAAGGCCGCACGATTTCCATGTAGCAAACATATTCACGACAAGCACAACGACCACATTCGATTATAGGGCGTGGGTCTTGCCGGTGCGGGCGAGGGTCAGCAGCCCCTGGTTTGCGGCGGCGTGGACCTCCGCGCGGCGCCGCCAAGTTGCGCACCTGAGGTGCAGGGCGGTGTTCTCCGCTAGTGCACGGCCGAGGTCGGGGTCCGCGTGGATGCGGGCGGGCTCCGATGTGGATGCGGAGGTTGTTTGTGGAGGGGGGTCGAAGAAGACGGGGCGGATTTGCGGGAGGAGGTGCGGGCGCAGATGTGAGGGGATGAGAGAGGAGTCAGCGGAGATGATGTTGTAGGCGCGCAGCAGGCGGGGAAGAGGTGCTGGATGCTGGATGCGTCCTGCATGCGTCCACCGAATCAACTGTGCGGGCGATGCACTCGCGGCAGAACTTATGTGCCCACACGGGACACACGGGCACCTTGAAAGACTCGAAGCAGATGCTGCAGCAAGGCATGTTGGTATGGGTGATCCAATGGGTCATGGTAGTTATATATTGGCTGTGGCGGGTAAGTTGACTCCCGGAAAGTCAGCGTCGGGATCCGGGGTGCTTGTATTTACAACAGGCGAGGTCACCCGGGTGCGCCTGGATGCACCGTTAACCCGCTGGGTCATCGGTGCAAATTCCGTGCCAGCCCGGAAAGAAAGACCCCCATTGCACGGGAGAGTAATGCTGAGCAGTGCTGAGTTTGTCCGCCGCGGCTTATCCGCCAAGACAAGCGGACCCGGAACACGTAAGCCATATTACCCATTTTCATCTCCCATGAAGACGGGTCCAAGACCGACGTGGAACATGAAAACAGGCGTCGATTCAATTGCCAAATAGTATATTTTCTGTATCTCAATTGCCTATATTGATACACTCTCAACCGGCCCTTTCCTAAAGTTCCCTTTTTCTTTAGGAAGTACGTACTTAACTGGGATAATTCTATTTGGAAACCCGGTTTCCAATAGAAACCCCTACAATCAGAGGAACCCCACGGTTTTTCTATTTGACAACCCCGCCGGGAGCGCCGGAGCAGGCCGATGCGCAGTTTGAGCATTGCCATCAATCACACAGAGACCCGAGCGTTCCCACGCGTGTTTTTCAGAATGCGCACCACATACAGTCCTGCGTAGGTCGGCATAAAGTGTACATTGAAATGTTTTGTGGCTAGCACTTCCGAATAACATTTTGGGGAGATTGAAGAACAAGTTAAGAACCATCGACAGTGACATGCCGTGGTCGCTGGATGGGATCATTTGTAATTCGTGATGGACACGTCAATATTCATCAACAACGCGCCCATTGACTCATTTTGGCGCGTACTACAACAAAAATGATAACACGGGTGTGTCGCCCTACTTGCAATTAATTTCCAAATGACAGAATGGGCCCTGGATTGGATCACGGGTAATCTGCTGTGCTGTGCTCGCCTAGCCACTTGCAAACTGCGCAAGTTTATTACTCTCGTCATTTACTCTCCCTTCCAATCGTTTTTGCTTAGCAAGCAATATTTTTGCGGCCCATAAAAGCGGGTTGTTTTATGTGAAGAGCTGTAGCAAATCATTTACTCCTTGTCATGCTCTCGTCTTCCTCTGTGCACTGGTTGAACATTTCAAGTTTTTCAGTGAAAAAATTGGTGAAAAACTTGATTTTTTTTTCACCTATTTTTTCCGCAAAAAAAGGGGTGAAAAATGTAAAACATTTTTACCTTTTTCTGACTTGAAACAATAATAAGGTGAAAAATGTAATACATCTTTCACATTTTTCACCTACTTTTTTGGTGCAAAAATAGGTGAAAAAAATTCAAGTCTTTCACTAAATTTTCCACTGAAAAATTTGAAATGTTCAACGAGTGGTGTTTGCTCTCTATTCATCGCCTGAAAAGTCTGCGCAATATTCTGTGACCTGGTTCCAGAAACTCACTTTCTCTGGTTCTATTAAACTAATTTATCCCGTCATTCAAAAGCCCCAGAATATTGTACAGTGGGCATTCTCTCCAGAGATACCGGCTGGTCATGCCACAACCGTTGATAAGCCGGGAATCGATACAAGGCCAAAACCACGCTTTTTGCGAATTATATAAAGAGCTATTACCGATTAGACTTGGATTCCCAGAGACTAGTACTACTCCAAAGTACTAGTAATGTGAATATCTATACGCGTAAGGACTAGGGAGCCTTAGATATATGGCGGTACTTCATTGAGGCCAACATATATTATCGAACCCTATAATTACTATGTTCTATGACGGACTACACACGACAGAGTAGCGTCGGCGAGCCGTATAACTATACATATATTATCAAGGAGCTACACAGTATGGCGGACACGCCAATATATAATAGTCGCACACAGGCATTCATCCGGGTATAGGTTGGACCGGGTATATGACATCATATATCAAGTCGTGACCTTAGGGATCAAGCAGATCAGGGAAATCACCGACGGCAGGATACTAAGTCTGCCAAGAAGGGTATCTTGGGCATATATTTCAATATACTCGAGTCGAGTCAATGCCAAGTAAGGCAGGTATTAAACGATAAGCCAATGGCGTTAAAGCCTTGCTCCGAAGGAGTTCCAAGGAAGATATAAATAGGACATATATCCCTAAATGTCAGGAACCGGCAACGTCGACAGGGAAACTCATTTCAAAACCCAAGAGACTGAGTCATCCGGAATGGCATGTGTTTAATGAGGAGCCAATGGCATTAATACCTAGCTCCGGTCCGAAACTCCTAAAAGATATATTTGGGTTGCAAAACACCCTAAATGTCAGGCACGGTTCCTTACATGACGACTACTCCACAAATATATATAGCGTTCCGAGTCATGTACGAAACATATTTCAATTGCGCTGTCATGTAACATGTGTTTAACAGTAGATATGCTATAATTAGAGTACAGACAATTAGTATATAAGTAGGTAGGATTCGTCGGATACAGGTAGTTCACGCACCCCCCACAGAAATCGGTTGAGACTCTAGTAGCGCTCACCTTTGACCAAAGGGCTGTTTGGATTCTTGTATTCGGAGACTCTAAGATACTTGAGCTTCTGTGATTAAAATCTATAAGTGCGATTAGCATATTTTAGTGCAACTTTGGGCAATATAAGAGAACCATATAAGCGAATAGGATCGATATAAGCTATAAGGGTTTCGTATAAGTTGGCAATTGAGATATCAGAGGGATTTTTAAGTCACAGAGTCAAAAGCTGCATAAGCCAAGTTTAAGTCGCAGAGACAGACACCATACGGTACTCCCGTTCAAAGAGAAACACATTATAACACAAATCATTACATTGGGACATCGTTGTTGGTTTTCTTTCAAGTCTATCAGACCGAAAACACAATATATATCAAAGTTCTACGACTTGAAATACGTACAAAGGTCAATATATAAACACATCTTCAGAGCCTAATACTTGGACATCTCTGGACCTCACACAAACACGCGGCTAGGCCTCAGACAGTGATTGATTGAGTTGGTTTGAGTGTTGGATTGTGGCTCAGTTGCACTCTCCTTTACACAAGTCGATTAGCAACTTCGCAGTTTGTTAGTTTGGCAGCACTATCACCGTGATTGATATCAACGAGCCAGTCCCACATATGGCGGACCTTGTACCCATTTCTAAAGAGATGGAGGCTGCTTATTCTGCAGGTTCTCGCTCAGTCGCTGTGACTTTCACGGTAGATGAGAAGCGCTCAGAGCAGCTCTACCATTTTTCAAAGGTGTGTCTTTTCATATCCAAATGTTTTGCATGTCTAATCTGTTCTCAGATTCGGCTCTTCATTCACATCAACAATTACCAAGTCGCTGTTCAGTCCACTCATGATTTAGTCCACCACCTCTCTACCTCATCCATCGTCTCATCTGGATTTTTTTCTGCTTTCATTACCCTCCCAATTCTTTCGGCCATCCGTGGCCTCCGTGGTTCTACATTCCCACTCTGGAAGCTCTCCTGCCTCCTGCGTGAAGAGTGGCTTCACGATGACGTTCTGAACGCCCTCGCAGAACTCATGTATTTTCAAATGCAGCTAGGTCGGCTGAACGGGATCCCAGCATTTTGATCTACCCGACCACCTTCTTGGCTGATCTGGATATTTGTTCAGCCGGTCCCCCCGTCTCTTCAGCCTGGACCTCATCGCACTTCGTCAGCGTCTTCAGTCGACTCTCATCGATAAAAATTTCACATTCAGCTGCCTCTCCGACCATTACTCCGCGTACCGTGTCGATGCAGACGACGATGTCCTTGTCCACGGAGATTCTATGCGATTATCTCCAGATCCGACCTTAATTTCGGCGTTTGAATGGTTGCTTTCTGATACTGGCACTCAAATTCCATTATTTATTCGTGCAGGCAACGTTTCTCGACAAAACTCAGCTTCAGGAAGTTGTGGAATTGCTTCTTTAAACTTTGTTGAAATAGATCTGGATCCAGGAGCGCCAAAATGGACAAATTCAAACAGCCCATTCTTCCGTGATCGTGCGCTCCGGGATCTGGTTGTGTACCATCTAATTGCTTTGGTACAAGGCGACGAAATGGTGAGTCAACTACAACTCATATGGGGCTTCAATTAACTTGTCAATAGATGTATGCAGACTGGGCAGCTCCCTGCCTCCTTCAGTTTGAGCTCTCAGATTACGTTGGTCCTTATGCTCTTGATGGACCATTTGGGTTCGACGATTTTAATCTTGATTACCCCACTGTGAGTACCTCCCCCAATTTGTGTGCATTAACTTGAATTTTATGTCATCAGGATTCCCATCCTATCCACGAATTTTTGAAAGTGATTATCCAGGAACCTGCACTAGCCACAAAATCGACATTAGTGCGTCATTTTCAACTTATGCCACCAGCATAAAACCGCGTCTCAGCAAGGTTATTTCTCCTCGCTCGGCCTTCCTTCCTCCTCTTTCCGATTTAATCACATTCAAGTCGTCGCGGATAAACTTGGACCGATTTACCACACCCGAACTGTGGCCGTCCTCTATAATCGATCTCTGCACACCAAGCCCTAGGCCCGTCGTTAAGAGTGAGGTTATAGATCTCACTCTGACCCCAGTACAATTGAAACCACCTGGATCGTCTGTCAAATTTAAGATAGACGACGACACCACTCCACCCAAAATAGATACCTCCCGCTCTGAGACAGGGGTGATTGACGTTGTTCGCCTTGGGTCTTTCTTCTCAGACTTTGAGAAGGCAAAAGCCACCGTCTATGCTCTGCAGGCGCTCACAGGCCATGTTTGGCATATTGGACAGACGAAGCGGCGAAATACAGACGCTGAAGTGAGCAGGGTATCATTGCGCTGCAACCACTATGGTCCAAGAAGCACCTCTCATCTTCTGATGGTGGATCCTTCTGACCATCGCACGGGTTGCAGTGAACATGTCAATCTAACTCCTGTTCCTGGGGGTGGATGGCACATAACTGTGCTCGACTTCGAGCACAATCATCCTCCAGAAATTCCGGAAGGTGGCCATATTCAGCTGCCTCCGACTGATGCGCAGTGCCGACTTGTTGCGGAGTATGCTGTAAATGCAACATTTTCGAGATCCCACACGGCGCAGATTCCTGCCTCCCGTTTCCCCGATCACATCCTCGAACTGAAACAAATTTCAAACCTTCTGAATGCGGCATGTCAGAAAGCACGTGAAGAGGTGAACGCTCTTGGTGGAGATATACACGCAGTCCTGAGCAAACTGCAGGAGCTCAAAGAAATAGATCCACGATGGGACTGGGATGTCTTGCTTGATGAGAAGCAGACATTCATTGGTATCTGGTGGCAAAGTCCTGCCCAGGCTGAGTTGACTAGGTGCTACTCAGATATACTAATCAACGACAACACATACCATCGAAATCAGTATGGCTATCCACTCAATATTGGTTCGTAAATTTCAACCACACTTTGTCCGCGCTGTTTTTTAAATTATTTTCATCCACTTTTCTCAGGAATTGGCATCGACAACTTTCGCAAAACAAGGAATCTTTGGTACGCCATCCACCGCACAGAGGACACGGAAACCCATAACTGGGTTCTCTGAAACCACCTCCGTAGTGCAGGAAAACCGCCTGAGGTTTTAGCCTCAGACCGTGATGGTGCAATCATCTAAAGCTGCGGTCAAACCATGCCCCTCACTTTCCATTTATACTGTCTGCATCATTTGAACGGAAACATCAGCACCAACCTTCGAGCATCTCTTGGCCCCAAATGGGACAATTTTACATGGGATTTCTGGGTCTGTATCTCCTCAAGAGTTTGATAGACTCTGGGCGAAGCTTCTTGCGCAGTATCCTTCCACTCGTCAATATCTGGACAAGGAGTTGTACTCCTGTCGCTCTCATTGGGCTTGGGCTTGGGTCAGTAATATTTTTACAGCCAGTGTACGAGTCCGTGCCATTTTCGTCACTTAGTTACTTCGCTTAGTTCGGTGAAAGTTAGTGAGTTTGATGAAATTCTGCGAAAGTTCATCAGTTCACACAAATTTCTGCGAATGTTCGTCACTTTCGCTTGTCAACACATCACACAATCAGCAGTATGCCGAGCTCGGCCAGTTAGGTTCGGGTTAGCTAGTTAGGGTTAGTGGTTAGCGGTTAGCGGTTAGAGGCTAGCGGTTCGGGTTAGTGGCTCGGGTCAGAGCTTCGGGTTCAG
This sequence comes from Mycena rebaudengoi, assembly GCA_029282285.1. Lineage (NCBI taxonomy): Eukaryota > Fungi > Basidiomycota > Agaricomycetes > Agaricales > Mycenaceae > Mycena > Mycena rebaudengoi. The sequence goes on from JARJCX010000069.1 coordinate 661,926, forward strand.
GTTAGCTGGTTAGGGTTAGTGGTTAATGTTAGGGTAAGGTATCTATATAAAAAAACACGCCCGGCTTGCGCTGAAGGAACAATGATGGCCGAGGTCCTGTGTTCTTGAACGTGCCGAGTCAAAACGACAAACTTTCACAGAAAGTAGGTAATGTAACGAACTTACACGCATTCCCATCAAAGTGACGGACTTTCTCGTCCCTAAGCAAAGTAACTAAGTGACGAAGATGGCTATGACCCCCAGTGTACGGACCTTAGGGAGAGTTGAGGGCGAAAATCGAGTAAACAAATCAATTGGTGGCCCAAAGAAAAGCTTTCTGCAGCTGTTCAATGGCCTTAATTCTCGCTCAGAGGAACAGGGTGCCAACAATCTCATCCGTGTTTGACAGGTGAGTGACTAGCTACATGCTCGCATCGGCTCATATTTATCTCTTCAACTTAGTCAACTCGGAAACAGCATGCTTCAAATTTGGAATCGCTCTTCTCTGGGCCCCTTCAAGTTATTCGCGCACATGCAGGGCCATTTGCGGTTCAAAAATGTTACTCTCGAATGGAGGATAGTTTATTTTATACAACTGAAGTCGTGCAGCGCCCCGCCGAGGTTACATCTTGGGTATGTGACACTTGGCCAGTCGTCAGAAGATACTAACAATTAAATAGAATCAATATGTGCTTGGAGTTTCTCAGGAGCATGGATTTGAGTGGTGTCCCGGTGAAGACAATGTGAATGCCCGATTATTATGTCGCAAAAATCTGATTTGCCATATAGCCAAAGATAGCCCCATTCTGAATCTTATAGGCCAAACCAGCAAGATTACAGGGGTTATAAGTACCTTATAAGTACCTATTTTTATTTATAAGCCCTGTAATCTTACCGGCTTGGCCTATAAGGTTCAGAATGGGGCTATCTTGGGCTATATGGCAAATCGGATTTTGCGACATACACGAGCATATTTAAGCTAATACATTTGCACTCAGGTCATGTTCAACTCATTCCAGAATGACAAAGATATATCCGTGAGATGGCTTATCGAACTGGTGATCAAACGTGGTCTGGTTATCCGCCATCTATTAATTGTTCGGCACAAGTCAACGGGCACCTTTCATTATATTGCAATTCTTTCTGAGGGCCGCTACATTTGTGATTGTTGCATGCCAGCTAATATCGGCATCCCCTACCGACACTACTTTCGGATTTGGATTGATGTTCAGAAGCTCCCATTTCACATTTCGTTCATCCGATCACGGCCAGTCCCTCTTCAACTTACTACCTCGAATATACAACTAATATTTCGACTTTACAGTTGGTAATAATTGGCAAAGCATATGCAAGCTACACAGCTTCAAGGACACTGGGGGCAAGCACCAAGGCACTTGACTTCCAAGTGCCTTGAGTGCATGTGGTTCGCATGTGGTGAAATGGACGACAATGAGCAGACAAAGTGTCTTTTGCAGACAAAGGAAGGACAAAGGATAGACAAAGGGTAGACAAAGGGCCGGTGAAAATCCCCCAGGCACCCCAGCATTTTCACCTGCCTTTGTCTACCTTTGTCTATCCTTTGTCTGCCCCTGGTGGGAGACACCCGTGAAGGTACTTGAAAATTTTCCAAGTCTCTAGTGTGTTTTTTATCCACTTTCACAACTACGCGTTTTTGTTTGTGCTCACTAACTACATCGCGTTTTTTTGATGCACATGTGCGTAATCACGTCAAATTTGACACAGACGATTTTTTGCCGTAATGCAGTGAACTAGGCGTTTTTTTCACACAAATTTCCCGGTATTTATCGGACAGTATACCGCCCATACAGATGGAAGGTTTAACGTTTCATGTATGTGTGTAAAAATTTGCGCCCTACTCTTTCTGCATCACAGTCACCTTTTCCAGGTAGATGATACGTTCCATTCGGCCTATCTTGGCATCGAAATTTGTGGAATCCCTGGCCTTTATAAATTCTGCATCGGCATGAACCTAGTTCAACCCGTCAGCCAGAAATTGAAGGAACCGCAGAGTTGGGATGATTTCACTTCTTCCCATTTCTCCTTGCTCTCAAATTCCACAATCATAATTGCATCGAATGATGCTGGTGCGCCAGGCGGCAAGTTTAAGGAGGGGACCAAATTGTTTGCATTGTTCCTCGACAAAGCCTCCAGATAGGTGCGACTCAGACTTACAACACCGAAAAATACTAGGTACGTACGATATTGAGGCGAAGAACATTTCGTTTCATGATGGGGACATTTTTCACCAGATTTAATACCTCCAGGAAGGCCCTTTGAAAGTCCTCGGCCGAGACATCCGATGCTCTTGCGAAGAGGTCGATTTTATGGAACGGCTTTTTCTGAAGCAACATGGGGAAGCTTAGTGAGCATAAGTGGGTGCTCATATATGTGAGGCATAACCTGCTTTCTCACGTTCCAAGTGTAGCTAGTGCAAAGCTAGTGCACTCGTTCCCAATGCGCGAATCCCCTCTCAGGGATAAAAACAGGACATTTCTCATCCAGGCTCATCAGGACGGAGAAATCAAAGCCATCCCACAGTGGGTAGTACGACAAGTTCGGTTCTGAAAGGTGAAATTGCTTACTACCACCCGGGTTGAGCCTCCTTTCAACATATTCAGCTGTGGTGGGGATTATGGATGGTGATGTTCGGCTGATCTTGCGTCAACAGAGCACGTGATGTTTCATCTCTTGCGTTCGAGATCTCAGTATCAAATGGACGCCTTCAACATTCAAACCAAGCAGCACATATAAAATCATTTGTGGGAACAGATCCGGCTGAAATCCGCTTTATATCTTTAACTTGGATGGTGATGTAATAAATATCACATCAGCACTCCTATGGCATTTGAAAACTTGCTACTCTACCTCTACGGTGGTTATCTCACGGTGTGGGAAAACACCCGACAGACAATTGCCCTAATCTTCCGGGGAGCTCTGCATCGTTCCTTCGAAGGGGGGCAGGCAGATGGATATATGAGAAGTTTTCCAAAGATCCCCAGAAATGATTCTGGAGTTTGTCGACCCCTCTACCCAGTGTACTCTCTCAGTTTTCAACTTGATGACCTGACATGCTCTCAAGATTCAAGTCTCATTTAAGGTCGGCTTTGAATGATCTTTGGTCGTGTCGTTGGGAAGTGGAATGACTATCTTCTCATTGATGGGCAGAAAATCTGAGTAACGAGACGAGTTGGGAAGCATGGGAGGGATATGCAATGTACAGTACCATTTTTCATATTTGGCTCTTGATGTTCCCTTCTTTTGCTTTCAACTCGGTCGCTAACCCTCTATCAGGTGCACACATTCACCGAAGAAATTGCGATCGGAGTTGTGTCTGGTCACTCATGCATCCTGCACGCCGGGCCGGATGTACAGGACGCAGATGGAAATTTTTTGGCATACATTCACCTGCAGCTGAGGCACGGCTGAGAAATACAAAATGGTGTTGTGGCGCTTAACAGCGGCAATACGAAGGACTCCAACTAAGATGAGGTCCTCGGCAACTGCAGCGAGCTGGCGGTGGGAAAGGCGTAGGACATGCGCCATGGCCAAGCTTGCCATTCAGTGCACCAGAGGTGCTATTTGAAAGTCAGAGTTGCGAAATGACTTTCAGTTCCACTGAAATTCAACTTGAATCCCATGCTGAAACCCAAGGAATCATCTTTGATTCCAGCCCAGCTGAAATTTGATCCGAACTTTTAGGTTTCAGGTTGCACCTCGAGCATACCAAAAGTTGACCCTTACCCGTGTGAAAGCCGAAAAGTCCCTGCCACATTTTTTATGTGAGTGCCGAAAAAAACGCGTTTTCACAGTCTTATGCAACCAGCTGTAAAGGCTTCGGACTTGAAGGTGATTTCATAAAAAGTAGGACTCTAGGACCCAACTTGACACGAGAGTCAAATAGCAAACCGCGAAATAAGGGGAGGCATGACATCTTAGCACATGGGAAAAGATGGGAGTGAAAGGATGAGCATAGCTGCCACATCTGGTGCATATGCGCATACGAGAATGCAAGGTTCTGCGGGATAGAATTTAGGTGTTTGGCGGACAATGCAGTAGAAACCCGGGTGTACAGCGGGCAAGTCAGCGCCTCTGACGTGTTTTTTCAAGGGCTAGATCTGTTGGGGGGGGGGGAGTACATGTAACATGCAAAGGCTGGCTTTCATGCCATGGTACATGGGTGGCTGCATTAAATGTTTAAACCTTCAAATAAAATAAGTTTGGAGAGAAGCAATTTGCCTTAGCATATGCAAGGCTCAAGATGAACTAAGTCATGGGTGATGTTCTCCTCCCAACTGGGGATAACCTTCAACCACAAGCTATGGAAAGGCAGCACAGAGTCAGCCTTTTCCCAAATCCTGTTGGATTTTCTTCTTGGCCTACATCATTAGTACTATCACATGCACTTGGGGACAAAAGATCATGATGAAATGAAAATCTTTTCTTCGCCTAATGGGTAATAATCTCTGTACTGAGTGACTGTCGTTCCTCCTCCTCCTCCTCCTCAGTGATGTATGCCTCCTCCAGTGCACTAACAGGTACATGCAATTCTGAAAGGTGTTGAAGTTGTTCCTCATACTTGGCCAGAATGGCAGAGTCAACCTCTGCTATCTTTGTATCAACCTTGATTACATCCTTCATCTGAGAGGACCTTTCAAAGAAGGGCCTGGCTGTCTTCCACAATTCAATTGCTTTAATGACTTCTCCACGATTATTCAGTATATCACCAATTTGAACCATGCAATCTGCCCTCCAGCGATGGACATCCATGAGTGTGAATCCATCAAGAGCAACATTGAATAGGTTGAGAGCTGTTTCATCATCACCTTGGGCAGAAAAATCTGGCCAAGGCATCGGAGTGCTTGCATTGTCTGGCGCTTGTCCTGGAACTTCAATGCCAGTCCAAGGAAGATTCCGGTCCATCGCAGTGTAGTTGGAATGTCATTCATACCAGTAGAAAGATCTCCAAGCCTTTCAGCACATAAGAGTGCCAGCTCTGTGAAATACTGAGATGATGCAAAACATTGTTGAAACATTGCATTCACAGTCTCAAGAGGCCCATCACGAAGACAGAGTTCAGCAGCTGCATGATCAGCTACAAGACTTGTATGTCTGCCAGGATACCCATACACTGCCTTTAAATGAGACTGAGTCATGTCTAGATTTTGGTGAATGATTTTTGAGTCAGCACCAGTAGCAATATCAATGAAAGCAATGTTCAAGTTTGCCAGGATTCCATTGTATGAAGTAGGCTGGCAGCTGGATGTAATGGCTACTTGCAGCTTGCGAGATTCCAAATACTCAGATTTCACAAGATGTATCTCAGCCTGGGTGTTTAGGATGGAAAGATTCAATATACATTGTTGGTGACCGAGAGTAGCCAGGATATGTCTGGATTTTTGCAGAAGATGTTGAGCATGCCACTGGTTTGCCAAATGTCTGTGACTTTTTCCTTGAAAGTAGAGAGACCAAGCTTGTCCATAGATGTCCCCTATGTGCTCAGCATATCTATATGCCTCCTTGGCATGTGCGAGTGCACTCAAGGGCTTTCCGGTGGAAAGAAGAATGATACATATGCTGGCCAAAGCATTGTAGCCAACACTGGTAGGGTATCCAGTACTTTCTGCCAGAGAATATGCTGTTTGAAAATACTGCAGGGCTCCTGCTAGATCTGACTTTGCATACTGGAAATAGTGTCCCAGAGCACGGTACCATCTGCCTGGTGATAAATTAGTTAGGTGAACACAAGGACCGTGATTGTGTCTTACTCTGGTCCAGTGGATCTTTTGATGTGAAATGCTGAGTGCCTAGGGTGATGTTGCTATTGAAATCCAGGTCAGGCAAAAGTCCCGAAGTTTCCAATAGCTCAATGAGATATTCCCCAAAGATTTGACTGTCTTTCCAATACAGCATTTGCCCAGAAAGCTCGAGCAAAAGGGGTGAATATGTGTCTTGAATCCAATAGTAAAAATCATTGAGAAACAGGATGCTCCTCAAATTCTGGACAATATCAGGCCCTTCTGGTTCAAGCCCATCATGGAGAACAGTGTTGAAGTTGCCCAAATTTCCTGAAATTTGAGGGAGTATATCTGTTACATTGAGATTCCTGTATTGGTGCCAAAGATCAAGAATTTGATGGAAGTGTTCCCGTAGCTTCAGCTTCAATATATTTTGGGGAAGATGAATGCTAAGGATATGTTCTCGAATGGGAACCAGAACTTTGAGATATTGATCCTGGCCAACAAAGGCAAGGGCTGTTTGAATCAGAGTAGCCTTGCAAGACAGAATATCAGGGATTGGCAATTTGGCCTGCACCAAATCGGCATCTGCAAGCCCATCTGGTAGCATGGAAAGAATGCTGAGCAACTCCTGAGCACCTGGGGTCATGCGGGAGCTGGTGTATGACAACATGATGGATATATCCAGGCTTGATCTCTGGTCATACCCATCTGAAAGCATCTGAGTACTTTCTAATTTCCAGCGAGAAAGGGCCTTGGCACATCCTTCAGAACTTGCAACACTTGCAATGAGGCTGACTGCCAGGGGGAGATTCCCAGTCAGTTCAAGGAGTTCTTCGATGCTGGCATCATCATGGCCTTCATCAGCAACCTCAATGAAGGTCTGCCGAGCAGCCACATTGGAAAGTGGCTTGAGAGGGGCCAGGAAGGGGCGGGTCCATTTGACTTTACTTGGGTGCTCAGCACCTCTCAGGGTGATCTACAGCAAGTTCAAAGTATAATTTGAGAAACTTGCAGACATTACTCACCATGAGGCCCAAGTGGGGGGCATCAGTCAGAAGAGATAGAAACTCCTCAACTTCAGACCGAGCTGAAAGGGCTTCCCATGGGGTTTCCAGATTATCTAAGACCAGAAGGGAAGGAAGAGCATGGGCAAAATAATGTGCAACCTTTTTTGCCATGTTTGAGCCCTTCCCCAATCCAAGATGATCTGCAATTGTCGCTGCCAGCTCAGTGCAAGTGGGGCTCGAGTGGCATGGAACAAAGTATCGATGTGAATACTTGGCTTCCACTTGTGGATTATGGAGGGCTGTTGTGGCGAGGCTTGTCTTTCCCATGCCTCCTGCACCAAGAATAGCAATGTGGGCAGAATCCTGCATGAGAATATTCACCACATCCTGGAGCTCTGATTCACGGCCATTGAAGATTTGTGGGCGGAGTGGAAGGAGACCAAAAGATCCTGAGCTGTTCAAGACCTTTAGTAAGATTGATGGTGTTTGCAGGTTTGCCTCACCTATTATTCTTCAAACTTGGAAGAGTTCCTGCCATCTAACAACCATGAGCTATAAATTTCAATGGTCATACTTTGCTACTCACTGAGGAATGGTCAGATGAAGAGTCTTTCTCCAAAAGGGCAACAAGCTCTTCATGTTGTTCCTTGGCAACCTTTTTCATTTGCCCCATTTGAGACAAGGTTGAACCTGTAACTTGAGCCTGCAAATGATTGAATGTGCACTGAAACCCATTTCATCTGATATACCTTGAACAATCCAACCATCCGATTGAGCTCTTGCTTGCAGGTTTCCAATTTTTCTCCGGCCTCAGGCTGTCTGAAAAGTCCCTTTATTTTCCCTAGAGTGCCTTTTTGTTGCCTATTCAGAACCGTGAACAACTTTCAAGTGCCCTGGCATAAAGTATAAAATAAATACAATGTCATCATCAAATAGGACTCACTCTGTGAATTTTGCAATGTCATACAGGACTGCTGTTGGAAGGACACCCCTAATTTCTGAAGTTGAATCAAGCTGGACAATGATGCACAGGATCTCATGAATGTGCTCCAGAATTTCGACATATTCTTCCTTGTTCAATCTGATGGTCTATTTTTTGGGGGGCTAAATATGGTGTCAATGGCCAGAAGGATCGGCTTACCTGAACAGACTTGGTGATTGACAAGCACAAGGCAGCAGTTGAGCCAAGGAAAGGCACTTTAGCTGTTTCTGCAATGTTTTGTGCCGTAGTTGTGGCCAGGGTGACATATTCGATAAGATTCTTGAAATTCCCTGTGGTAGGCATGGTGGGCATTGATGATGGGAGGGGTGTTCTTCAGCTGAGCTTATATATCTTTTGCTGTGTTCTTCCCACAAATACTTCCGCATACATTCCCAGCATCACATCATAGGTGCAGATATAGGTATCTGTTGATGTTCCGCACCGAAAATAAACCACATGTTTTAAATGAAATGTCGCGAACAAAAGTTATGAAAATTCATAAATTCTGGTGAACCTCCATTCCATCATTACAAACACTGGCATTTCACCCCAAATTTAAGAACCCAGTTAACAAGGGAGCAAAGGTAAATGTGTGACATTGCCATATGGAAATCCACAGATGCTCCTCGGCATCTGCGAGCTTAGCTTCTTGCGGGAGATGGAATCACGGCAGAAAGATCCCATCTCAACTCGGTGTGCCAACTACAGCAACCCGCCGCAGAGCACTGCCCAGACCCGGAATAGAAAAGAGATGGTTCTCCGGTACTCCGAAAACCAATCTGCAAGGGGTGATGATCTTTGCGGCCCGACCCGCCCTTACCAAACAAATTGACAGCTCACGTCTCAAAATTTGGTTTTTAATCGGTGCGCGACATCAGGAAAACCGTAGCCGAGATGTACCTATGAGTGCTATGGACGCCTGTGCAGTGCTGTGCAGTACTGCACAGGCGTCCATAGTGGCTCATAGGTACATCCCCGTGAGAAAATGCCGGACAGTGCTATGGAGGACTATGGAGGACTGTCAAGCGGTCATCAGTTTTCCTGATGGATCGATTTTGGTGGGTCCCTGGACATGGCGGGGTTGCCAGCTTCGAGGCCTGTACATTCCATATCACTCTTTATTTGACTCCTTCCTCTTTACGACTCTACCTGTCGCCGTATGACGGCGGTAACCGACTCGTGTGATGTTTCCTTTTTGGGATGGTACCGGCCGAGACCGGCTCGGAGAAACCCAGAAACCGGGTTTCCAAATAAGACACAAATGATCGACGGGGTTTCTGTTGGAAACCGGGTTTCCAAATAGAATTATCCACTTAACTGTCATTGTAAGTCCACCCAATGACCCATCCGAAAAGCCGACAACCGGTTTCGGAGACGTGTGATCCGACGCCCGGCACAGCCCCAAACTGGTCGGTCTCTTCCTTTTGCTTTTCTTTTTCATCTCCCACATCCTGCCTGTCTCCACACCTCGTCCCCCTCCCCCAAATGAAAACGTCGCGCTAAGCCCCCCAGAAATAATCTCCCTCCCCCTGTCGTATGCTAGATATGCCTATGATGCGTCGTGCCATGTCGCCCAGCCCAGCTGGTGGAGGAGCGCTGTGAGGTCGTGCACGGAGCCTCGTATGTAAGATTGGTTTACTGCGTAACATCCAGTTCTTTTTCCTCCTTTCTTCTTTTTTTTTTGGGGGGGACGCTTGGGAGGCTGCATACTGTCCTCCCTTTTTTTTCCTTCTCCTTTTTTTTCGAAGAGCCGCTTCCCCTTGGACCTTTCGGCCGCTTTCTCGCCGTTGGGCGGCTGCACCGTCCGTGCCTGCGTCTGCTGCGTACTCGGTCCTTATTTTTCTTCTGGAGGCGCTGGCCCGATTCGGGCGGCGCACACCCTCGTCTATGCACCCTCTTACCTGCTACTTGCACCCGCGTGCCGTGCCTACGACGACTCATCACGAGACTGCGTACTGCCCAGTCCTTTTATTTTCCTTCTTTTTTTTTTGTGGGCAATTATTCACTCCCTCCCGCCCCCTTATTCACTACGCCGCCCCGAACAATGGGCGGTGCGAGGGGAACGGGGACGCAGATCATCGGGTACATGCGCCTCCGAATTAGACCGCACGTCCCGCGTGGGGGGGGGGACGTGCGACGGGGCGAGTGCCTACATTTTTCTATGCTATGTGCGCTTTGAGTAGTTCGTTGCACATAACTGCGATTATAATTCGGAGATGACGCGGATCGGGACCACATTCGCCGCAAGGGCGTAACTCATCCTCGCCGGCATGGAATAATAACACTGTCTCTGATTCTCATCGTGCTAGGCCTAATATAACTTTACCCTAACGCTCTTGGACCACCCTTAAGGTCATTTTTTCCTGGTGCAAAGCACCCTGCGATTCTGCGATATCTCCGAACTGGTGGCGTGTAAAGTCGGGTTCGTCAATCAAAATATACCAGTCTGGCAGTACTGATGGGTGGCATCGCGCAACCGCTAGGTACATTCGTCCGCTTCCAGGCATGGTGCAATGTCTGCGATGGAACTGCCCGGGGTACGCCGCCGAACAGACTTCGTGCAAGCAGTCATTACTGCTTACTTACCGCGGGTGGCGCTCAGGCCAAGGTAGATCATCTGGTGTTGCAGCCATGTCGAATGATTATAATGAGGGGATAAGGGAAGTGACCAAAGGCCAGAAATGGCTACAGCAACAATGGGTCGAAATTAACGGAATGGAAACGGAATGTCGCGATTTAAACGTTAGATACCAAGTCAAACCAAGGCGGTGATGTGACAATGCTCATCTTTGATGTCCAAGAATAGGGTACGTCAGTTTCCTGCGGTGCCATCCCGCAGTGGCGCCCCAATGCAACTGTCACTTTCGCCTTTGCTTCGTCTCATAGATCAAAAGCATTCCATGTTGATCTGGAAATCTGCAAAATTGCTCTTAGGTGAGGGAGGATTCCTTATCCTCGCGTGTTTATAGGATACCAACAATGCATGCAGAACTATATGGGGGCTGGCTAGCCCTCTAGGAATACTGAAAAGATGTAAACTGAACACAGCACCATTCCAGGGGAGAATTGGGGAGCTGCACACTAACAGCGGACGCAACTAAATCCGTAAAGAGAGAGCCTATCAGCCTTTTTCACGGGGCTTCGCCGAAGAGGCCGAAAGCCAAATACCCAGGCGGCGGGAAAAGCCGGGAAAGTGGCTGGGAAAATCGGATGCCGAGACGGCGAAGCCCGTACGCGAAGGCTACCGAGGGCCCGTGTGAGGAGACGGACCCCGAGCAACCCAACCGGAGCGAAGCGCCCAAGAGTGCAGCTCGCGCGAGGTCAGGAGAGGAGGACGGGCCGAGACCCCACACACGCAAAGAGCGAAGGAAATCGATGCGGAAGACATCAAGTAAAGCGGACGAAAAATAGAGGCAGCCACGCAAGGAATCGTCAAACGACAGCGCGTCCACGTCTAAGGAATAATTCTGCGCGCACGCGAATTCCCGGATGAGGGTTAAATGGTGCTATGAGCACCGCCAATAAATGAGAAAAATTAGGGACAGTCACACACGCCCAGTGGACGGAGGGAAACAGGGCGGTAGAGCGCATGCAGAGACGCGCGATGGAATCGCTGAGAGTGGCGATGAGAGACCAATACGGCGGAATGATTGACGCCCAGGCGAGGTAAGCGCAGGAGACAGAAAACTGGGGGGCCTATAACAATGGCCAGACGCTGCGCGCGTACACGCAAAGAGCGAAGGAATTATCAATGAAAAATTGGAAAAAAGGCTTGCAAAATAGGATACAAACGGAGGATACAAGACAAAAGGCGTCAGCTAGGCGTCAAAAGACAGGGCATCTGCATCTAGAGGATAGTTGCGCTCGCGCACAAACTCCCGGATTCGCGTGTCCCACGCCCGGGTGATATTCAAGGGAAGGATACACTTTAAGCGCCTCCAGTAGATGAGAAAACAGAGGGAGGTCCAGCCGCTGAGTTTCATGATGATCTCAAGCGCGGCCCCTGCGTCGAGCAGCTCCGAGGATCCGCCGATGCAGTAGCTGTGTGCAAAAAAGGGGTTGAGTGCAGCAGGTAAAAAGACCGCCGAAGAGGAGCGATGAAGGCGATGAAGGCGCATTACGAGCGCGGAAGGAGGAGGTAGTGCACGTGGTAGGCTAGGGAGGAAAGCTAGCTAGTAGTAAGAGCGGTGCCGACAAGGGGACAAGGGTGCGGCTACGCAGGAAAGAAAGAGGCGACGTGTGAGGCGCGTGGCACGGAAAACCGTAGGGCCAACGCAGAAGGCGGCGAGATGGGGACCCAAAAGGATTAGGTTGTACGAAACTGAGCGCGGTGGGCGACAAGAGCGGCGCAACGCGCGCAATATGGGATATCCGGCAACGAAAAAGGTGTATCCAGGAAAAGGGCGGGGACGCCGGAACGCGCACAGAGGCCGACATCAGGCTGGGGGGAGCGAGGGCGCATCGTTTGCAAAGACGTTGCGCAGGTCCTGGGGAAGCGAGAAGCGACGGGTTAGGCGTCTGTGAGGCGAGAAACCAGCGGGAAGGAGGCCGTGCGAAGGAGCGTCCGCGATGTTGAGTGCTGGCAGAATGTAGACAAGCTTAGCCAAGACCATGTGTGCTGACGAGATCACGAAAGTACCGCGCGCACAAAGAATTATGTACGAATTGCGACTGTGTCCCTTTGCGTGCTCGCCGAAGGCACCCTTGTTGTCTGAATGGACAAGAAGGTGGGCGTCGTGGTGACCCAGCGTCGTGTTTCCAATGCGGGCGCAACGGCAAGGCAAACCAGGAATTGCTGATGGTAAGCCCAGGGAGAGCAGTGGTCGAAGCAGAAACCACCGTCAAAAAGTACCGCCAAATAGGGCATGTGCGCGTGCAGAACAGGGCGGGTTCATTGATGTTGAAGGTGCACGCCTGCATGCCTGGGGGAGCTGCGGCGACCTTCGCAATGAGGTAAGTGCCGGTCCAAGATTTCGTTAGGATGGTTAGGAAAATATAACAACGCGCACGCCGCGCCTATGCACGCAGCCCCAACCAAGAAGGCACATAAAAAGAGGCGCAAAAGGCGTGAAATAAGAAAGGCGCAAAATGTGTAAAAAAATAAGAGACGCACAAAAAGGCGTAAAAAAGGTGCCGAAAGCGTGAAAGAGGCGCCGAAGGCGTGAAGAGGCGTGGAATGCATATTTCGAGAGGCGCAAAAGGCGTAAAAGAGGCGCCGAACGCGTGAAATAAGAGGCACGGAATGCATATTTCGAGGCAAAAAGGCGTAAAAAAGGTGCCGAACGCGTGAAATAAAAGGCGTGGAAGGCGTGATTCAAGAGGCGCAAAAGGCGTGAAAGAGGCGCCGAAGGCGTGAAATAAGAGGCACTGAATGCAAATTTCGAGGCGCAAAAGGTGTGAAAGAGGCGCCGAAGGCGTGAAATAAGAGGCACTGAATGCATATTTCGAGGCGCAAAAGGCGTAAAAGAGGCGCAGAAGGCGTGAAATAAAAGGCGCAGAAGGCGTAATTTGAGAGGCGCAAAAGGCGTGAAAGAGGCGCTAAAGGCGTGAAATAAGAGGCGCGGAATGCATATTTCGAGGCGCAAAGGCGTAGAAGAGGCGCCGAAGGTGTGAATTAAAAGGCGTGGAAGGCGTAATTCGAGAGGCGCAAAAGGCGTGAAAGAGGCGCTGAAGGCGTGAAATAAGTGCATATTTCGAGGCGCAAAAGGCGTAGAAGAAGCGCCAAAGGCGTGAAATAAAAGGCGCGGAAGGCGTAATTTGAGAGGCGCAAAAGGCGTGAAAGTGGCGCAGGAGGCGTGAAATAAAAGGCGTAGAAGGCGTAATTTGAGAGGCGCAAAAGGCGTGAAAGAGGCGCTGAAGGCATGAAATAAGAGGCGCGGAAGGCGAAATTCGAGAGGCGCAAAAGAGGCGCCGAATGCGTGAAATAAGTGGCGTGGAATGCGTATTTCGAGAGGTGTAAAAGGCGTAAAGTCGCAAAGTGCGTTGCAGATCTCGCCCGCATTGCTGCTAGCTGAGGCGGCGCCGAAAGGGTGGCCGTGATCAAGATAAAAGGCACCTTCGAAATGCACCACAAGGTAGGACTTGTGCACCGGTAAGATGGGACAGGTGCGATGGAAACCTTTGATGTCAAAGGTACACACCTGCGTGTCTAAGGGAGCAAAGGTGACCTTCACAAAAAAAAAATGAGTGTCAGTCCGAGGGCTGGTAAGGATGGTAAAGGAGAAAGATGCGCCGGCGGCACAGAGTTAGGCGCATGAGGTGCGGAAAAGCGCCGAAGGCGAGAGGTGCATGAGACGCAGAAGGAAGGCACATAAGACGCAAAGAGGCGCCGATGGCGAAAAGGCGCATTAGGCGCAGAAGAAAAACGCATGAGGCGCAAGAGAGGGGCACATGAGGTGCAGAAAGGCGTGGCGTAGAAGAAAAAGGCGCATGATGTGCAAGAGAGGGGCGCATGGGGCGCAGAAAGGCGTGGCGCAGAAGAAAAGCGCATGAGGCGTAGGGAGGCGCCGATGGCTAAAAGGCGCGTAAGGCGCAGAAAGGCGCGGCGCAGAAGACAGGTGCATGAGGCACGAGAGAGAGGCGCATGAGGCGCAGAAAGGCGCGGCACAGAAGAAAGGCGCATGAGACGCAAGAGAGGGGCACATGAGGCGCAGAAAGGCGCAGCGCAGAAGTAAGGCGCATGAGGCGCAAGAAAGGCGCGCATGAGGCGCAGAAAGGCGCGGCACAGAAGAAAGGCGCATGAGGCGCAAGAGAGGGGCACATGAGGCGCAGAAAGGCGCAGCGCAGAAGTAAGGCGCATGAGGCGCAAGAAAGGGGCGCATAAGGCGCAGAAAGGCGCGGCGCAGAAGAAAGATGTATAAGGTGCAGAGAGGCGCCGATGGCGAAAAGGCGCGTGAGGCGCAGAAAAAGGCGCATAACGCGCAGAAAGGCGCCGAGGGAGTAAGGGAGGCGCCTAAGGTGTATAAGTGCATGAAGTGTGTGTGTAAAGAGGCGCATGAAGCGTGGGGTAACAACATAACACAAAGGAAGGGTGAACAAGGCAATGGGAAGCCTGAACGTAATGGCCAAGTACAGGTAAAACGAGGCGGCACAAAAAACGCGACCACCAGCATGGGAGAAAGGGACGAAACAGTGCTGGAATCAATCGGAGATGTATTGGTGGAGCAAAAGTGCCGCGCAAACAAAGACATTCGCAGATTAGATGGCCATGAAGAGAGCAAATGGTATTCAGAGCGGTGAAAAGAAACGGCACTCCCCAGCGAATTCGGACAGACAAATTCGGTTGCAGGCAGGAGTCATAGCCTTCAATACACCAGTGAATTGTCGCCAGGACAGAATGTTGTGAAAGAATAACAAGAGGAATTTTGGAGGGAGTATATTTATAACAAGCCTCCATTCCAGGGCCAGCCACGGACGACGACGCTGCGCGGCATCGAGGCAGGCAACTCCAAGAAACAAGCAGAGAAAGGAAAAGAAAGTGAGGGATCCACACTTTTCCAGCAGCCTCAACTGCATTTGATCACGGGCAGGGACGGGATAGAAATGAAGAGCATATACTGATTTCGATAAATCAAATTGCTCGCCAGGACAGTATATCGTGACCGAAGATCAAGAAGAATGTGGAAGGAGTTTATAACAGGTTTCCAATCCAGAGCCAGCCAGGGAAGAAATTTCGGGGCAGGCAAGCTGGGGTGTATCGAAAGATGTTTTTGGCTGTAAGGCCGCGCGGAGATGAAGTGGGCTCCGTCCGACCCACATGGTGTGAAACGGGCACCTTTCGGTAAGAGAGAGGTGTGTGTAGCTCGGGAAAATCGAGCCGCGCCAACACAGGTGAAGCGACTTATACGAGGATGAAGCGAAAACGACGCCATCAGGTGTGAATCAACAACAAGCGCCTCAAAGCGCACACAAGCGACATGCGGGTACGCCCAAGTAGCGAGAAGCGGCATTAAAGCGTATCTTTATGGCAAATCCAGGTCTCGCAAGGTGAAAGCAACGGCGCGTGTAGCGAAAGGAAAGCGAGGTAAAATCAGGGAGAAAAATTGCCGGGTAACGAGCCAATATGCAACGGCGAATACATGAAATGCAGCGCTGCTAGGCGCGCTAAAGGCGGCGCAGTCGACAGCCTGCGCCGGGTGGGAGAAACACCAACAGACTGCACAGGAAGGGTGCTCGGAGTGCCAACAAGGAAGTTGGGCGCACAATGCGAAAAAGATCCATCATACAAAGGACAAGTGCCTGGAGGAGCCATCGCGCGAGAGAAAAGCGGCATCGAATGACGTGAATGGGAGTGTATCGAGCAGAATCATCGAAGATGGTCGCAAAAGGCACCGGGCAGAATGCGCAGTGCGCCAGAGAAGGCACCATGCCCTCAGTTTCAGGGACAACACAGGATGGCCTCGCGGAGGCGCGGTCCCCGGAACGGCTCGTAGCGTGTTATAGTCGCCGAAAAAAGGGCGTAGAAGGAGGATATATGCGCAGAAAGAACATATGAAAAAGAAAACGGAAACGATGAGACCAACGGATCGGAATACCGCTCCGGAAAGAAAGAGGGAGGTGGAAGAGACACAAAAGATGTGTTGTACATGACATTGCGAGGAAGCTGGGGGTTATCAGGGTCCCAGAACGAGGGTGAAGGGCACTTTAGAGGTGTGAAAGGAGGACTACAAGGTGATTATACACCCAGCAGCACAGGAGGTGCGGGAACGTCGTCAGGGGTTTTGCACCATCCCAGGAAGTCAAAAGTCGCGTCGAGGGGCAAGGTAGAACCGGCGGAAGCAAAGTGATGAGGCGGCTGTGCCGCTGTCAAACAGAATTCACACGCGGTATCTAATCTTATCTAACTTGCCTTCCACTCAGGCTGGCTCGCAAGCTCGCACTTTCCCAAGTTTTCGGATTGTTTGGGCTTTTTTGGGCTTGTACAACCCCAAACAACCTCCACAACTTTTTGTGAAAAGTCTGATGTGAGACTTCCCAGGCGCTTCTCTTCGGAGAACCGCGCAGGTTTTCCGCAGGTAAATAAAAATGGACCAGCCAAGATAGGAAAAAATGTCCGGGGGTGCGGGAACCGCAGCGAGGACCATGTCTGCTCGAAGGCGGCACATTCATCCTCCCGGCTCTCGCTGCAATTACAGATGAATCTAATTCTTTCTGTGATCCCATCTAAATTGTCCGCTCGTCGTCGTCATATTTTCTGCTTTCTTTGTTTTCGTATTGCTTTCCTCGAAGTCTGCGCCGTCGTATTCTCCTCCACGTTGCCAATTAATGTATCTATATAAGAATCGACCACCGTTGACTCTGGATAAAGCTGATTGGCTGAGAGAGCTCCAATGACGTCAGGGACTCCGCAAACGGACAACCACAACAAAGCTCACCGCCACTTCACTTCTTTTTCTCAGCCCCAACGTCAGCTCCACCCCGCGCCACTGTCGCCCATAAATTTCCGTTCAATATCTATATAAGAAAGCACAACGGTTTTTCTCACCAAGACAACTTTGTGTCTGGTATAACCGTATTGGCCGCTGATAACTGCATGATGTCATTTTCTCAGCGACTCCACCTCACCGCCGTGAATTGTCCATTTGCTCCACCATGTTGAGTCTCCATTCTTAGCTCTCCAACCGGTAAGTCGAACATTTGAACGTCTCGCTGTGCACTGCACCATGTCTGAGGCAATTGCAATATGTTGATAACCCTCCCAACTGCATAATTTGGAAGGAGACATGAATATTTGAATATCTGCTGCCTGTTGAATACAAAATATATTTCACAGGTTAACACCAATTCGCATCGGTCTATTGCCAAGCGCGCGGGGAGACAGCGTGAACTAGCCGCCAAAATACGGCCCCGTGAAAAGGGGACAGGGACAGGGCTATACAGATGGAGCAAGTGCGCGATGCAAAGCACAGAAGTATCGGAGAGAAATTGAAACTGCAAAGCGCCGATTCTCAAGTGATCCACACTGCGGTGAGTGGGCAGGAACCTGAGCATTGTCTGGAGGATTTATGCTGTCTCAAGATTTAGATTCAACTGGTGCACTTGCTGATGTGATAAATGTTCATGAATCAGACTTCTGTTGACGGCGTAGGGATCTTCTGAGTTATCTGGAACGAATGCTGGGGTCTAAGGAATACTATCGGTGCCTTGAAATAGTATGGAAGATCGACAATGAGTCAAGGAAATAACATATGTACATACCTGTCTGCCAAAATAAAATCAAGCCAATTGACCGGCCCACGAGGCCGCAAGGAGTCAACCGAAGGTTGACGACGAGCGGCGTCTTCAATAACTATATGTCTTTACTTCAAAATGTACAGGCTTAACTCAATTATCTGTAGATCCGTGGCGTAGCACGGGTAACTGTTAGTATAACCTTAAATAAATATACGCAGCCGCTTGTTGCTTGTATGAGAATACGATTTAATGTTGCGGTACTTGAGTGGAGGAGATTTCGAGTTGATTCTTGAAAAAATTCTCAGCTTTAATACGTGAGTTTGAATATAGGGGTTGGACTGACTTTCCCACGGTTCTTTTTTTTTTTCAATTCAACGGTCTTCAGCCTCGCCGAGAGATACTTGGCGGTTTAAATTACTTATCTATTGCACATATTCAGTTTTTGCAAAAATATTTAGCATGAAACTGATACATGTCCTGCGCAGCACGCTCTCTTACATTATTGGAGCGTAAAAAGGACGCCATTAGCAAAATAGACTTGAAGGTGCGTTCCTTCTTATAATTATGTATGGGAGACTTGTTCTAGATGATCGGTTCTCCTGTGAATGGAGGCATGAGTGAGGCACCGTAGTTGAGGGTCAGGAGCACCGGTGATTGATGATTAGTACGAGTACTTGCTTATGTTACCAAATATACCGTACAATGCATTTGGTATAGTATCTCCGAACTGGTGGCGCATTGTCAATGTAAAGTCGGGTTCGTCAATCCAAATATACCAATACTGATGGCTGGCGTCGGCGCGGCACGAGCGAGCGTGAAGTGATTTAAATGAGTTTGGTTTGTGGCTCGCCACTTTCGGCCATCCCACTAGTCATATTGTGCTGTAGGCCAGTGCTTCGCATGGCAGTACGAGTCCCAGAGTCCTTCGGTACTATCGGAATAGGCCGATAGGGTATCCGGGCCGACGGTCACAGGCCGGACCGTAATTTATTTAAATAGTACAGTTATTCGTTCAATACATGCCCCCACAATTCCTCAGCACCCCCTTCAAACACCGAGAATAATAACGTCGTCTACACTATTGCATAGACTGCGAGCGTCGTATTATTCCCACCGTGAAAATGCAACGCCGATGAGGACGCTAGGTCTGTGATACTTGCAGTTCTTACAGCTTGGCAGCTGGTGCAAAAGTTGCGCCACGGCCCGAGGATAGGTCAATCATAGGTCCTATTCTTATGGTGGCGTGTCAAGACATATATTCTGTTACATGGCGCCAATCCATTCTCTATAAATTGGCGAAGTACTCGCCATGACTTCCCGAGACCAGAGATGTCCAACATGGGTGAAACTTTCCTCTCCTTCGTTTCATCCATTCTCCCAAACAATACCGCCAACACGATCATCGGTGGTTCTATTCTCACCGCGGCGACGGCACTCATAATCCATAACATCTCACCGACGCGCTTGACCCGTGTGCTTGTTACTCTCATGCACGAAACCGACATGATATATATTCGTGCGGTCGAGGCCGGGCTCGTCCCCAGCGACGTCGACGTGGAGGCGCTGTTCAAGTGAATCTGTGTTTTATTCGTTGTCCAAAGCTAATGATGTTTGTCCAGACTCCAGATAAAGGTCTCGGAGCTCCACGAAGAAAGCCTCAGAAATTCGTTATCAACTTGCAAAATGCTCGGGGAATTTCTCCAGGGCCGCTCTCTGACGCTATACGGGTGTATCAGGGATGTTCAGGATCTGAAGACGCAAATTAGGTATATAAACACCTTCTGGCGATTTTTTTGAAATTTTCACAATCCAAAAAGATCTCGAAAGAGGAACAGCTGCGCAACCTCAATCCTATGAGTGCCGGAAGGGCCGCAGCATGGACCACGTCTGCTCGAAGGTGTTACATTCACTCTCCCAGCTCTCGCTGCCACTGCGGATGCAGTTAATTTTCTGTGACCCACCGAATGGCTATGGTCGTCTCGTCGTCATATTCGCTGCTTACTTGTTTTCATACTGCTTTCCTCAGTGCTTGTTTACGCGCTTGTATTCTCCTCCACGTCACCAATTAATGTATCTTTAAGTAAATAACCCCAGCCGCTTGTTGCTTGCGTTCGAATACGATTTAACCTCGCGGGACTCAGTGTGGCCCAAATGAATATTGAGTTGGGAGGATCTCGAAAATCCTTGAAAGAACTGTGTTTTCGCTGCCAATAAATTGAATATGGTCCGAGCGCCCGCCAGAACTCAGGTCCGTGCACTCCTGTAGAGCGTGAGGAGGTAACCTTTTTGTTTTGTTTTGGCGGGCGGAACATGTCAACTTGATGCGCGGTTGATTTGTACCCGTGATTACAGCCGTTTGCGGAACATAGGGCGCGGCCCGTTTTTTTCCTATTTTGGGCACATTTTGATGGCTTTGGCCAGAATGCTCTTTTCAAGCTCAGTTCTCTCTGGAAACGTATAAAAACTATATTGCTGGAATCGCCTCGTCCGTCCAGAGGGAATGGCATCCTTGGAATATTTTTAGCACGTGTATAACCAACGGTATTTTAAATTATTCCGTTTTTGCGAGAATCGGCTGCTGTACGGGAGGTATGTCCCTGAACGACTCACACTTGGACCAAAAACGGCCCCCAATGTATTCCCGGGGCACCATTTACTCAGAATTGTTTTAGAAGTGCTAGAGGCAATAAAAGACCCAAATCAACCTCCATCAATGCAGTTTTGTGTGGGCTTACTCAGATTCCTTATCCCGTGCGGCTTTTTGGAGCAGAGGTCAACTGGTTATCTCTGAGGGATACCCATCTTGATTCTATGGAGCATGTACGGCTCCATTCTTGTCTTTGGGCTCATGTTCACGCGACACGATGGATGCGATCAGGCACATTCACGTGTGCCGTGATCCAGTTCCTTCTTCGCTTCCCTCTTGCCTCTCTCCACCATGTCTAACAAGAAAAACCAGAAGAAGAAGACGAAGCCAGCCAGCACTGCATCCAGCACCTCGACTAGGCGAAGCAGCCGCTCCGTTAACCCCCAGCCCTCCAATATTCTTTCCAGTCCACTCCTTGACGCCAATCCTCAGGAGGATGACAATCTTCTGCTTGATTCTGACTCTCTCATTCTACCTGCAGACAAATCTTCGAAGCGTTCCGCACCCGACTCAATCCAGGACTCAGATAGCGATGTTGAACCCATCCCGACTCCAAAAAAGCCACGCATGGCAGGCACAAAGTCCAAAGCCAAAGGAAAGAAAGTGGGGCCAGATCCGAATCGTAGTGCGTAGTGGTCTGGTCCATTTTGTGTATACAGCTGATATCCAAATGCTAGGGCTCGTCGCCTTTGTTCCACAGGCCGGCAGCGACGGTACTCAACGCCAGAACTTCAAACACTCTACACCCTTTAGCGAAGTCCTGGACACAATCCATGAGATCATTGGATGCCTCGATGTCGCAGTCAAGCCTAAACTCGCATATAAACTGTCTACTGCTGCAGCCAAAGCCGATGCGGTCAATCTTTCGTGTGAGGAGGACTGGGAGGGTTGTCTGGAGGAAGTTTCGAATATGGAGGCTGCGAAGAAAGCTGGTACGGTCATTTCCGTCAAGATACAGGTCACAGCACAGGTGAGTACAGTCAACCTCATCACCCCGCTCTGGGCTAACTGCGATAACTCACAGTATATGGCGTCGCTGCTAGCAAAGAAAGGAAAATCAACAGCTACGAAGAAGAAGGGCAACAAGATTCAAATTTTAGACTTGGAGCACGCTGTAGACGGCGAGGACGACTTCGACGAAGGCCTTGGCACGATGGCCGATGAAATGAAGTTTATGGAACAGCTACAACGGAAGTATGCTCATTGCCAAGCATGTGGACCACTGAAAGTATGCAAAATCGGCGTGTCTGGACAGCACCATCCACTCTCTCATAACCAACTGAGCGCCTGGGCCAAGGCTTTGGTTCGTAGCTCCTTTCGCTCGTTTATCTTGCGGAATTATTTTTTACTAACACATTACAGTCAGCTGCGACACATGGTGTTACATTAGTATCCCCACCGAAGGCCAGGGCGTTCAGTATGTTCTTCAAATCTTCCATGTCATCCGCTCCTGAGCCACCAAATCCTTTCGCCGCGATGGGACCTTATAACCCCTACATGCTCCCTGTTCCTTGGATGCCGCAGCACACGTTTGCGAACCATTCAATGTCGACTCCCATGCCGAGTAATATTCCCCCAAACCTTCCTGAAGCATCTACCTCCAAACTTCCCTCCAGCGACCTACCTGAGCTCGGTGGCGCCAATCCTTACCCCGAGATCGATACCTTCATCCTCAAACTTTCGGAACACCAACCGAAGCGGAATCTAATTCAGTACCTCAACGCTTTTAGCGACCGTGACTTCTTTCACATTGACGAGCTCTCTCGCCTCGGGACTGCTGAAGAGCTTACACGACTCTTTGGAATGTCAATGGGGAATGCAGCGTTCGTATTGGAGCAGATCAAGTACGAAATGAAGCGGGTTGACCGTGCAAATCGTGCTGGCAAGGTATAGTTCTCTAATTTCTTGTTCGCATTGTTTGTATTGCTGCTCTGTGCACGACTATATCTTGGAATCGCTTTGCTACATCGTTTTTTTTACTCGTTACTTCGAATACAATTGTATGCGATTATACATATGCAGAGTGATGAAACCAGCCTTTCGATGCCACCGGTGTGACCTGCTCCAATACATCGTACAGGAAGAGAAAGGGGTCGACCTCGTCACCGATTTCTACAATGTTTCGAAATTCCTGCCCATGGCGAGAAATATAGGCCTTCACAAACGAGAAGCATTCCTCGATAGGATTGAGGTCAGGCGAGTAGGGAGGCAAGAAGACGAGTTTTACATCGCTGTAGAAAGGTTAGTACAATAAACACCAATGATGGATTGGAACGCACGCAGCAGCACATTTCTCTTCAACACCCTCAACATGGTGAATGCGACAATTATCGAGAATTAGGACACTGTGTTTCGCTGGATAGGGCTGCATTACGGCGAGAAGTCCGTCGAGCCACAGTAGGAACTGGTCGCCGTTATATCCGCCCTCCTTGATATGGCTGTAAATGATGCCTTCAAGCGAGAGAGCCGGGAGGAGTGAATAACTAGAAAAATCAGCGCCGAAAACAATCCCACTGTAGTAAAGACTTTTACCGTGTTCCACGCACAAAGTCACATCGCTTACGCGCACGGAGACCCACCGTAGACCATCCGTTTTGACGATATGAAGTAAGAATGTTCACGGCGGACTCATCGGCAAAGACAAGTCGCTCAACAAGCTCATCCCCTATCTCTGCCATAAACTCAAGTTGCGCATTTTCACATCGTTCAGCGGCCGTTCTGGATAACTGCGATGTAAAGTCAGTATCAGTTCTGCAGAAATAGACGGCACGACCTTCTTTGACGACATCCCAAGTCGATGCAGTGTTCTACTTATTGTTGCCAGCGATACATCAACTTCATGCTGATTCCATAGTTGTTCTTGAATTTCATCAAGGTAAATATCAGGCGAGTGGTCAATGAGTGCGAGCATGAACTAGGAAGAAACGGATGAGTGGAGTGGAGGGCTTCAACCAAGATAGACAAACAGTCGTCTATTCTGGTGAGAGGATAGGGGTACGACCAATATGCGACCGATCTCGGCAAACTTCACCAATTTCCTTCCAAGTTGTTAGAACACGCTGGACAACGCGCAGAGTGATGTCAAGATCAATGGCAATCTGGGTAGTCTTTTTCTCAAGAGTAAAGGCTTGGTAGATGACACGTTTCTTGAGGTCTTTAGAGTACTGAGTGCGCTGAGGGTGGGGGTTTGGCTTGCGCGGCATGGTGGCGAGAGACAGGAAGGAAGCGAAGAAGGAAGTGACACCACACGTGAATGTGACTGATCGCAGGTAACGCGGCGCGTCGCGCAGCGCGAATATTAGCCCAAAAATAAAAATTGAGCCGTACATGCTCTCCATAATCGACCTGGGTATGCATTTGAGGTATCAGGTGAACTGCGCTTCCAAAGAGCAGCCCGTAAGAGCAGATCTGAGTGAACCCAAATAAGATTGTGATCCTGGAGGTTCATTGCCTCGTTTATTGAGTACAGCCCTTCTAGTAAGGTTCTGAGTACTCTGTGCTCCGTAGAGTAACTGGGGGCTCCCATTTCCCAACACTTAGGCTCTTCAGCAGCGTACTTCATGAACAGAAGCCAATTTTCGCAAAAACTGCACTGTTTGAAGTCCCAACGGTTATAGACATAATAGAAATATTCTGAGCATGCCATTCCCTCCGGAGAGGTGAGGCGATCCCGAAGATATATATTTTATATTTTCTGGATGAGGACTGAGCGAGCAATGAGTGTTCTCGCCAATGCGATCAAAAACCGCCCAAAACGGAAAAAAAACAGGCCGCGCCCTATGTTCCGCAAATGGCTGTAAAAAAGAGAATTTAATTGAGCCACAATAACGCGAGGACTTAGCCTACTCAGGAATGGTTTTGGATTTTAAAATCGCTTTTGAAGCGACCCTGAATTGACCTTCCCACAGTTCGTTTTTTTTTTCAAGTGAACAGTATTCGGCCTCGCCGAGAGATATCTGACCGTTTGGGGTGCCGATATATTGAGCGCATGAAGTTTTCACAGATCTATTTAACTTAGAACCGGAATGTCCTGCGCGGCGTGCCCTTATATTATTGGACTGTTAAAAGTTAAAACCTCATGAATTATTTGCAATTTCAGGGGATTATAGCACCCGCCCCCTTATTCACTACGCCGCCCAGACCAATTGGAAGTGCGAGGGGAACGGAAGAGCAGATTGACTCTGTGATAATTTATTATTATGTGAGATCGTGTGCATGCGCCTTCAATTTAAACTCGACCCGTACCGCGAGGGGAAATGTGCACAGAGATTGGGCTGCGTCTACATTTCTCCATACTATTACTATGTGCGCTTTCGAGAGACGTTGTACATACAATGGACTGCGATTCTAATTCGGAGATGACCCGGATTGGTACCAATCGACGCAAGAGTATCGAACCCGCCGTAAGGGTGTACCTCATCCTCGCTGACATGGAATAATATAACACCGGTTACCGTGCTCGGCTTAATAATACTATCTACCCTGACCAGCCTCAAGGTCATTTTTTCCTATAGTAAAAGTGCTTTCCGATTCTGTGAGATGTGGCCTTGGAAGCGGTGTACGGTGCAGTCAGGATCAGCGATAGATATAATAGAGCGCATCATGTATTGAGACTCACCCATCCGTGCAGCGCGTTTGGCGCGTCTGTCATGTCCTTGACGCGTTTCCTGTGATTTGGACGTGTCTCCTGCCAATTGGATGCGACTCTTGCCAACTGAGTGCGCCTCACGCAAAATCCACGCGACTCCCGGTAATTCGACGTGCCTCCCGCCAATTTAATGCGAC
Organism: Mycena rebaudengoi; assembly: GCA_029282285.1. NCBI lineage: Eukaryota > Fungi > Basidiomycota > Agaricomycetes > Agaricales > Mycenaceae > Mycena > Mycena rebaudengoi. Next base: position 687,258 of record JARJCX010000069.1, read on the forward strand.
TCCCGTCAAATTAATGCGACTCCCTCCAACTTAACGCGGCTCCGCCAACCTGACGGGCTTCCCTCCAATCCTAGCGCTTTACCCGGTGTATGACCCTAATCCCATTTACTTTCTGCATGTGGTTTTCCATCCCTGCAATTCTCGACTGTGTTGTCGAGCTCTCGCCGAACAAACATCCTGAGCAAGTTGATTGAAAAATTCAAACTATTCTATGCGGGACTTAGGTGGGTAGGTAGGTAGGTAGGTAGGTAGGTAGGTAGCACTACACGGCACGGTCCCGCTTAGGAAGGCCAGGGCCAGGAAATATCCCGGTGTACTAGCTACAGGTTCTATGTATACCTTCATTCCTGACTTCAATATACCTTCCAAGCCGAGCTCGCGGACCAGTCTCCTGTCCCGCTATAGAACCTAGCCAATACATTGAAGCAACAAACACGTAAGTAACAGTAAGCACATTTTATCTTATCTTCCCTTTCAAACATCTGTCCTGAAAACAAGTATCGCATAGAACTCTTCGAGGAAATCATATGAGGACAGCGGGACGCGAGTCGCACATTCTCGAGGTACGAGCTTCATTTCTGTCTATTCCCGAAACCCCGCTAGGGAAACTTGAGGGAAACGCGTCAAAGAACGCGTCGAGGGGAGCCGCAGTGCGGTCGGAGAGCATCAGACGAACCAAGTCCCGCAGATCGGGATTTGCCGAGAGTGCAGAGTTCGCAAGATCGGCATGAAAAAAAAATCCAGAATCCCTGCGTCAAGTGGGTAGAAAACGCGTGGGAAAGACGGCCTGGGGGGACGGACCGATTTTGAGCTTTCAGCGCGGTGGGTGGGGGCGGGAATTCGAAAGAAAACATCGGATATGAGCTGAGGCGAGAAAGAATGGGGACCAAGATGATTTAGAGCCTCGATTTGAGCCGGGTGGGTGTGGAGTGGAGAAAATTGAATTTGTAAGGTAAGAAAGCGTAGAAAGAAGGCGCTGCCTCGGTCGCAGGAAGGCGATACCCTGACTTGGAATTTCTAACCTTCGAAGTCGCGGTTTTGAGCCAAGAGCGTCGCGGGAGTTCAGAAAATCGGGTTTACCTGGTGAGAAAGACTTTAAAGATGGCGTAGCGTCGGTCGCTGGAAGGTGATAGCTTGATTTGAAATTGTAGGCATTGAGGTTGCGGTTTTGAGCCAGCAAGATCACGGCATATCGATGAAGGTCGCGGGAATCGAATAAAGTGGGGCAAGTCGTGAATACTTAGATAAAGAGACGAGTGCTAGCCGTACGTATGCTCGCCGGAAGCCCAAAAAATCGAAAAGTAAATCGAAACGCTGCCTAAGAGACTGGAGTGCGCGGTAAGAGAAGGCAACTCAACTAGAAGTGTTTGTAAAGGAGCGGGTACTGACCGTGAATAAGAAAGCTTGGTCGCGGGGCGGCCAAAAATCGAAAAAGAAATTGAATCGCGGGGCTGCGCGTGGCTTGCCGTATGAGAAAGGGGCGACCAGGTAGAACGATTGGTGGGACGTCCAAAAATCGAAAATCGAAAAATGGCGACGCGAAGACAAATGGCGCTGCACGCCGTAGACGCGAGGATGGGACGCAACTGTGTGGGAACTGGAATTCTGGAGAGGCAGGTCGTGGGACTCTAAAAATCAAATAAAAAACTAGAGGGCGCCGCCGACGCCTCAAGGGAGTCGAAATATGTCTGCTGATCCCTGGAATACGAATACATGGGCAGAAGATGGAGATCCTGACTTGCGGGACGTCGGAAAATCGAAGAAGAAAAGGCGTAATCGGCGCTACGCTCCTCTGGAACATCTGAGGGGTTAGCAAGGGAAAGGCAGAATAAAAAGGAAGGCTCACGGGAAGCCCGAAATCGAAAAATAGTTCTAAGCGCGGCGGCCAAGTTGCAGGAGAGAGCCAGGATGAGGGCGGTATGGAATCCTATTCGCGGGAATCTCAAAAATCGAATAATATGTAATGCGGAACGCGGCACTGCGCGCCTCCACCGGGCGTTACAAGTTCCAACTCGCCGGACGTCCAATAATCGAATCATATGGGCGGGGGTGGAGAATTTGAGATGCTGTACGAGTATTAAAGAGGAAATAGCTCCAGAACACCTGCACTCACGCGTTTACACGACATGGTCTGCGGGGCGCTGAAAAATCACAAAATCCCAGCGGCGCGCGGCGTGGTTATGGACAACATAAAATGAGGCGTCGATTCAGTTCCGAAATTGTACATTATCTGGATAAACCACCAACAGAACTCACTAGTCTTGTGCAATCTCAAGTGCAATCTCAATTGTCCACTTGAAGTTGTTGATGCGCTTTCACGTCCGGCCATCCGAAAAACCGATATCTGATTTCGGAGACGTGTGATCCACGAGCGACACAGCCCGAAACTTTCGAAACACGCGCACACGGGACACCGCTACACCACCCAGAATGCAGCCATTGGCCCCACCGATGCGCAGGCCGACCAGAAGACCGCCCCTACAAACCCCATGAAGAAGCCCAAAATCGATAAGCTCATCAGTGCGCTCCTCCTCATTTTTCATCTAGGGCGGGGGAGAAATACTAACAACTTTTTTTTGGCCGCAGACATCTCCAGACTCGCCTATTGAGATGCTCGAAGTGCTCACAGGCCAAACCCCCGTCACCTCCAAAGGGCGCTACGCCGTCCGCACCATCGGCATCGGGCGCAAGGGGAAGATCGCTTGAATGAATGCAATTAACCCACACCATCCGGCGCGGGCCCAAAGCCGAGGAGATCCCCGAGCGCGCGGGGGCTCAAGGTCGTACTCCTTGAACTTCTCCGACACCGGCTTCGGCATCCAGGAGCACATCGCGCACTACGACCCCGGGATTGGCATCTTTGGCATGGACTTTTGCTATGTCGTTATGGGCCACTGGAGTGGTCCTACTCGACCAACCCCTAGAAGATCTGGGACCAGGCTCGCTGTGCTCGAGCCAAGACGCGTGAATGTCAAAAGCAAGGCAAGATAATGATATAAGCTACGGAAGGAACAGCCAAACAGCGCCAAACTACGCCTAGACCATCCCACAACCGTCCTCACTACTACACCGCCCGGGGGGCGAGGGTCGCACAGCGAAGGCGACAAAAAGCGCGCATTGGGTTCTCGCATAGGATTAAGAAGGACGATACGATGGCGTGGTTCGATGGCATTATTTGGTGCATTGCGTTCTTTTCTTTTTCCCGGACTCGGAGCAAGCTGACGTTCGCCCCCAGAAATAATCTCCCTCCCCCTGTCGTATGCTAGATATTCCATGCCTCTGAGTCGCGCCATGTCACCCTGCTGGTCGAGGAGCAACAAGGAGTGTCGCAACAAGGAGTGCCGTATGTCAGATTGGCTCTTTCGTTGGGATGCTCAGGCTAGTCTCCCTAGTCAGACCAAATGACCAGAATCTTTTTCTATGAAAAAAGAGAACAGATGAAAAAGAACTAGCATCTTTTGTTCTTCTTTTTCTCTTTTTTCCTCTTTTTTTTTTAGGAAAAACACTTTCCGTTCAAGTCCCGCTGGCCCGATTCACATTGGGCGGCGCGCGCGTGCGCCTTCCGCATTTTCGTTACTGCGCCGTCTACTAGTCCCCCTTTTCTTGTCTTTCCTTTTTTGGGGGGAGGGACGGCCTGGGACGCTTCCCTTTGACCTGCCTATGTCCAATAACTATCTACCCTGACGCTCTTGGACGAGCCTCAAGATAATTCTTTTTCCTGTAGCAAAGCGCTTTAATTCTGCGGTATCTCCGAAATAGTGGCGCAATGGATCGTCAATAAAAATGGACCTACCGCGTCGGCGGCGTCGTGGACGCACCCGACATGAAACCCGGAGACATTTGGGGTTTATTTTCCAAAAATGGCAACATTGACAGGACGACATGGTCAAAACCCGTACAAACTTTGGTTGTTACGAGTCCTAATATCTTTTAGGATTCGTTCTTGTAGGCGTCCATTCAGTGTTTTTTGATTGAGGTTAGAACTCCGACATCACGCGCTGCTTTTCGTTCCGAGGTTCAGCTGTCTTTTGATTTTTAATTTCTATGGAAAAGTCTTGGTGAGGCCTTGGCAGCAGATGTAAGGGCGTCTTAGCCAATCCATATCTGCTGAGAGTACCCTGACCAGTGACTGTATATTGAACATCGACATGCCATTTGCCAAGCATTTGCCAAGTCATCATCTGACTAAAACGAAATTTGAAGAGCTCCGGAAGCTCCGCGCCGTGCTCGGAGCCCAGTGACATCGGAATTTGCCGGACTCTGATTGAGTAATATTCCACGTGTTTGATTGTTGTGCATGTTCAATATGCTTCGTTCTCTATGAATATTGCAGCAATTGGCCCAAAATGGTACAGAGAAAGAAATGAAACAATCACATATCAAGAATTGACAAGTAGTGAGAGAAGCAATAGTGGGATGTAATTATCATTTAAATAGCTTCTGGATCTTCTTTCATAGAGTTCAAACCTTGGACCTTTGTTCTCCTCCTGTATATAGCAAACTAATTAAACTGTAGCCATAACAGCAACTACTATTCAAATTAATGGATGCACGGGTTGAAAAATATAGGTAGTGGCGCAGTGACTTGTAGAAAGCAGATGGACCTTTCTACTTTCAATATTTGACGCTTTCGGTTGACTTGAAGCGACTAATGTGTCTCAAATTATTTGATAATAGATTGGAACCAGCACAGAATTTGTCATCAAACAGACAAAGGAGCCAATTAAAGTGGTCAGGCCGGTCAGGCCTTGTCTTTCAAATGCATGAAGTACTTACAAAATGCTAAATAAACTGCTTTCAGAACCTGCGACGCTGTGAATATGCCCAACGGTGTAATCTAACCTGATGACTATAAAAGCACCATGCATGACTCAAATGATGAAGATTTGCAGAGCCATCTTATTGAACGGTTCACAATGGCTCAACTAGTCTGAACATATTCCTCAACTGTTGCAATTTTCACAGACGGTACCAGCTGAATTATTTCTTGCTCAAAAACTTACGCCGTGCAGCAGCAGAATTTTTTAGGGATGCCTCCTAATTTCGAGGCGATTATATGGGGCTCAAGTACACTGAAATATACCCTTCTCCCTCTTATTTCTTCCCTCAATTTTATTTCCTTATGTGGTTATTTATTAATTATTATTAAGGCACCACAAGCATCATTACCGAGGCCCGCATCGAGAGGCTGTAAGCACACTGCGGACGTGAGCCTTTGGAAATTGAAATTTGTCCTTTGTACTATAGTTTACACCTGCGAGACATCACTGCCAGTGGACGATTCTGGATTCGCCGAAGTCTCTCCCGTACAGGTTTAGATTAAGTTCCACGGTTATCCAGCGTCTTGCGGTGATTTCTCCCATTTTCTCCCCAGGAATGGTCCATCCACATCTTGTAGCAGATTCCTAGAGGGTTCACGACCCCAATACTCAGCTCTACATGTTTTCAACTCGTTGGGCCACGCGAGTAAAATGAATCCCCTTCTCCTCACCGAATTATTTGCAGATTGCCGGATGAATATCAAATACCTTTAATGGAGTGGCAAATGATAGATTAAGTCGACCTTCAACGCCGGCCCCTACTCTGTTGCGCATCAAGACACCTTTCTCTGTTGGTTTCCCAAGTTTGATCAAGCTTCCGTTACTCAGGTTAATGGACACGGAAAGTATAAATGGATGGATTGCTGGAGGTGGCGGGACCTCCCACACCGGCCCTATTCCGAGTCTTGTGGCGCATCAAAACACCTTTCTCTGTTGGTTCTCCAAATGATCAAGTTTCCGTTACTCGGGTCATGGCGCCAATCCATTTCATCGGAGCTTCGATTCTCACCGCGGCGACGGCACTTACAATCCATCACATCTCGCCAACGCGCTTGGCCCGTGTTCTTGTTACTCTCATGCACGAGACCGACACGATATATATTCGTACCGTCGAGGCCGGGATCGTCCCCAGCGACGTTGACGCGGATGCGCTGTTCAAGTGAGCTGGATTTTAATCATGTCCAAATTTAACTTTGCTTTTCCAGGCTGCAGATAAAGTTTTTGGAGCTCCATGAAGAAAGCCTCAGAAACTCGTTATCAACTTGGAAATGCTCGCAGAATTTTTCTGCGGCCGCTCGCTCGCGCTCTACCGATGCATCAGGCTGTGCAAGATCTGAAAACGCGAATTGAAGTATGAAGTCACCCCGTTCTGGCGATTTTAAAACAATATTCACAATTCAAACAGATCTCGAAACAGGAGCAGCTGCGCGACTTCAATCCTACGGGTTCTGAGACGGCGACAGCATGGACCATGTCTGCTCGACGGCGGCACGTTCATACCCCTGGCTCCCCGTGCCACTTCAGATGCAGCTAGTTTCTGCGACCCACCGAATCGCCATCGTCGTCTCGTTGTCATATTTGCCGCTTTGTTTTGTACTGCTTCTTCGGTGTTTGTTTGTGCGCTTGTATTCTCTTCCGTGTCGCCAATTAATGTATCCTTAAAAGAAATATGCGTAGCCGCTTGCTGCTTGCATTCGAATACAATTTAACCTTGCGGGACTTGCGGCCCAGATTAATTAATATTAGAGAGTTTGCGCAGCAGCCATTCGAGCCATCCAGTGGCTGTTTTGCATTGCGCAAAATGATGGCTTGAGTACCTACACTTGTCGTTGGTGCAATTCAGTCACTTGCGAGTCATAAACACCATGATTGGATGCTAAAATCCTCTGCAACTCCATGCAGGCCGATTGGAGCTCAAACATATTTGTTTCTTTGGATTTAAGGCTTTCATGCAGTTGGGGGTCATTCCTTGAGGCAACCATGTATAAAAACATTCAGTCCTTCTCAATCTGAACCAAAAAACTTTCATTCACTTCATTTTGTTACGAGTCCTAAACTTGTTTAGGTAATCGTTTTTAGTCATTTTCCTAGGCCACTTTTCGAAAAAAACTCAGTAGCTGATGACTTTGACTTTGCGTGGGATGGGAATTTGATTGTGTTGATGCCAAGGATTTCACAGCACCACGTTTTGACTATGTTTTGCCTTTCTGCTCCAACCTGCTTTTAAGAACTCTAGAAAAAGAAGGCTACTCCACAAGATAAGTGCCGCACTATGCCTGTGATTCTTGAGTGGGTCCATACTCTCTTCATTGAGGCCACAACTTGAACTTCAACTAATCTTCAGCCAGTAGCCGGTCCGCGCGGTGACGACACACGAGCAATGAGGCATGTGTTTACTAATTTATGGATTCAAGTATTACTCACCGTTATTTGCTGCTGATTAAGGTGATGCATAAGCCAGGTTTTGCTCACTAATCCTCAGGCTGAATCATCAGGTATCTAGCATCACAAGGCACATTCCCACTGTGGCCTGCTGGGGGGAGTCTATGTGGAAACGCGGTTTCCGAGAAAGCCCTCCAAATTGGGCAACACCGCCGTACTTTATAATTAAAAGGGGCCTCTTTGAATTCCATCTGCCAGGCCGAAAAATATATAATGTGTATATAAATCTGCTTGGAATGTTTCGACCTGCTGCTGAATATTGGATGCCTGTTATGGCAGCGTGTGTATGAAAACAATAGTTGATGGGATCAAAACAAGTTCAATGTGCCTCGGCATGTTTACTACGCTCACCCAATATATTAAAGTATTCTCAGGCTATTCCGCTGCACAAAGGAGAATCTAATGGGTGACTTTCCATAACGATAAAATATTCCTGGGGAGTATTTGAGCAATTTCCGCTGCGATGCCGAGACAGCTGTCAGGACCCCATCACTTTTAACGTACACGATTTATTGTGAACCTATTTGAATCTGTAGAAATCTGTCCAGGGGGTACCGACCCCCCGAACAGATTCCAATAGACACAGAATTTCCTGAATAACCCATTTGGGTCAAATCCTTCCACAACTGGGGCGTGAGTAACGTGGAGTATGCCTTTGTGAGTCTGAAACGTCCAAAAACACTTATGCGCTGCGGGGTTTCAGCCTCCTGGGCATCATCCACGCGTTCATGTACGCCCGCGATGCGTCTCGGCGCATCCGTTACGTGTCTCCGACGCGTATTTACGTGTCTTGCGACGTCTAAGCCACGAAGCTCCCAATGATTATTCTCCAGCAGAGTATGGCGACGTGAAGATGTGGTGCTCATGGAACCAGACAAGAAAGCAAATAATATTTCTGTTGTGCTTCCCACAAGAATATTACGACATTTTATTGTTATGGAAAGTCACCCAATAAGTGTTGCCTGCCATTATAACGAATATCCCTGACATTATATTTGCTTCAGACACAAATCTTCAATTTTGGCATTCAAATTGCATTGATCAGTTCCCTGCTGTCTATTTCCCACCAGAAAAAAACCACCAAAGTTTATAGATGGTCACAAAATAGGCTAAACTCATTGAACTCCCAAATTACGTCGAAAAATGCGGTTTTGCGAAAGGATTCTCCAGCATTAGTGATGGAAATACCATTTGGAGTGAAACTAGGGGTGCTCAATTCTTATCCCGTGGGTTTATTTGTTTGAGACAAATAGAATCCACGGAACGAAGGCACAATTCTATTTGTTTTGAGCAAATAAGCCCACAGGACGAGCCCACGGGCGAAGAATTGATGAGTGCACTATTGGGATTCCAAATGGAATTACTCCATGTCGCGGCCAGGAAGTATCCCAATATCTGTTGATCCCATGTTTACAACTCTGCACCATATTTGCTTTGGCCTGGAGCCACAGAAAAAATATTGCTGGGCATGGCCAAAGGCCATGCTTTGTTCCGCCTGTCCCCTATGGAGGTCAACTTCTTCTGCCCGTGATTTAAAGCAATTTCGAAAGCTCACTGGAAGTTCAACAAGCCTCCGTGTTCTTTGTGGGTTTCTTTAAAATAAAAGAAATATAGTTTTTTGCTACCGCCATGCTGTTCTTTGTCGGATACCCCTCTACTGCGTAATCTTACATTGTGCATTGATAATACCGAAGCTGCTGTGGCTTGAGAATACTCCAGAATATTCAAAAAGCTGCACATGTGAAATTGAGCACCTAGGGTCTAGGCTGTGCCAGTGTTGGTACCCATTAGTTTCATATTCTCCCATTTATCAAGCCGTATATCGAGGACTCCCTAGACGGACTCGTATTTGCCATGCGAAGCAATGGCCTACTGTACAAGTCAGCCATTGATCTGCCATTAGCCACCAGTTTGCGCAACACAAAAAAGCCATTAGATGGCTCGAATGGCTGCAGCGCAAACTGGCTATTGAGTTGAGAGGATTTCAATAATCCTTGAAAGAACAGTGTTTTCACTGCCAATGAATTGAACATGGTCCGAACGCCGGTCGGCACTCCGGTCCGTGCACTCGAGTAAAGCGTGAGGAGGCGGCCACTTTTTGTTCTGTTTTAGTAGTCGGGACATGTCAACTTGATGTGGTGTTGCTTTGCACCCGTCAGTAAAATAGGAATTAAATTGGATCTCTCATCTTCGTAATAATAATAACTGGTTTTGAATTTTCAAGTCACTTTTGAGGCGGTGCCATTGAGTCACGTGTGAGCGAAATTACGGCTCTTTTTTTTTTCACGCCGACAATATTCGGCCTTGCCGAGAGATATTTGACTGTTGCGCATTAAGTTTTACAAATATATTTAGCAAGAGACTGACGCATGTCCTGCGCAGCGCGCCCTCTTATATTATTGGAGTGTGGTGTAAAAGTTTAAACATCATGAATTCTTTGCAATTGCCGAGATTATAACACCCGCCCCCTTAGTCACTACGCCGCCTAGACTAATGGGCTGTGCGAGTGGAACGCTTCCGCAGATCGGCTCTATGAGAATTTACTATCATCGTGTGCATGAGCCTCCAACTTAAATTCGACCCGGACCGCGACGGGAAACGCACGGAAAGGAGGGCCGTGTCAACATTTTTCTGAAGTATGTGCGTTTTAGAGAGTACGTTGTATCTACGTACGATTAAAATTCGGAGATGACGCGGATCCGGACTAGTCCGCCGTGGCGTTCGCTGGAATGACCGTCCCCGATTCTGTGCTCGGCCTAATTTATCTATCTACCTTAACGCTCTTGGACAAACCTCAGGGTTATTTCCTGTAGCAAAGCGCTTTGATTCTGAAATCTACCCGCGTCGGTGGCGTCGCGCTATCACTGACCCTATTAGGTATATTCTTCCGTTTCCAGGGCCAGGTTGTCGCAGATCGTGGACGCCTTTGAACATTTCTGGCTGTTGTTTGTTAAACTTTGTTTACTTTCCAAGAATGGCAATAACCCAATATTACATCATTGCGTTCAGGCTCCAGGTAGCCGAAGCGATTTCGAGACGCCATGAGGCCTGGCGAGGCGGAAAAATCAGTGTCTAGCTGCGGCGCCCAGCTAGTTGCCATCTAGGTCAGCTCGTCAGGCCTCGCGGCGTCTCGAAATAGCTCGGCTAGGCTCGGCTAGCTAGACTCTGAACGTAGTGAATAACCACTGGCAGGATGATGGATGCCGACATGGTCGAGTTGGTTGTTGTTTTGTTTATCTTCTAAGAATGGCGTCTGCTATTCCGGTGAGTCGCGGGGCGGGCGCCGACATTTAGTATTCAACTCGGTTCCTAGATTTCGGTGCGCTTTCGACGTGCAGGATGTATGTTATGTCGATGCACGACGCAGGTTGTTGCCATTGATGTCATTCCGTTCCCGTTCAGGACGGGTTGAGTTTTGCGATGGGGCTATCTGCCGGCATACTGATGAGGCACTGTCATCGATGATTCCAGTCTTTCTTGGGCTGCCGACGTCCGCATTCCACACCGCGCGCATCATCATCCGAGCAATGCGCAGCGTCCTGCTTGACTCGGGGGTTCGGCTGGCGTATTGACATTGTCGGCTAGCTCCAAAATGCGACTCTTGGGCGCATATCTGCCCGCAAGTGGCTAAGAAGCCCTCAAGGAACTAAAAATGACATGCTGATTTTCGTGCATCGCACAACGTGGGAGCACGTGGATTTGCCGAAGGTTTCTATCCCTTACGGGTTTAGATTAGGCTCCACGGTTGCCGTCTTGCGTTACGGTGTTTTAGCCCCAATTTCTCTTTTGGACTCATGACATTGTCCTCGGTGTAGTTTACTAGAAAGATAGCCACCCCCAACAGCCATAATCAAATTGTGGACCGCATGAATATAATAAAACTCCTCTCCCCACCGAATTATTTTGCAGATTGCCGGATGAATATTAAATGCCATTAATGGACACAGCAAATATAAATGGATGGATTACTGGAGGCGGTGCGCTCCCACGCATCGGCTCTAATCTTGTGGCGCATCAAGCCACACATTTGGCCTTCTTTGATATTTGTAGCTTAGGTTCAGCTCAGGTCACGGTGCCAATCAATTTTCTATAAAACGGCGCCGTACTCGCTTGATACTCACCAGTGCTTCCCCAGACCAAAGATGTCCAGCATGGGCGAAACCTCCCTCTCATTTCTTTCATCCTTTCTCCCAAACAATACCGCCACCACGATCATTGGCGCTTCGATTCTCACCGGGGCGACGGCACTTACAATCCATCACGTCTCGCCAACGCGCTTGACCCATATGCTTGTTACTCTCATGCACGAGACCGACACGATATATATCCGTGCCGTCGAGACCGGGCTCGTCCCCAGCGACGTCGACGCGGATGAGCTGTTCAAGTGAGTCTGTGTCTGTAATCGTTCCAAATTTAATTCTGTTGTCAGGCTGCAGATAAAGGTCTCAGAGCTCCACGAAGAGAGCCTCAGAAACTCGTTAGCAACTTGGAAAATGGTCGCCGAATTTTTCGGGGGCCGCTCGCTCGCGCTCTACTGCTGTATCAGGGACGTTCAGAATCTGAAGACGCGAATTGAGGTATATAAACCCGTCCTGACGATTTTTTTTGAAATCTTCATGATTAAACCAGATCTCGAAAGAGGAACAGCTGCGCAACCTCAATCCTACGGGTGCTGGAACGGCGGCAGCATGGCCCATGTCTGCTCGAAGGCGCCACATTCATCCTCCCGGCTCCCTGTGTCACTGCAGATACAGTTGATTTTTTGTGATCCGTTCCAACAGGCCTTTCGTCGTCTTCATCTGTGTTGCGCTGTTTTCGGACTGATTTTCTCGGTGTTTGTTTACATGCTTGTATTCTCCTCCACGTCGCCAATTAATGTAGCCTTAAATAAATATCCCCAGCCACTTCATGCACATCGAATACGATATAATGCCGCAGTCCCAGATTGAGCTGAGAGGATTTCGATTTGATTCTTGAAATAATTGTGCGAGTTTTGACTGCCAATAGGTTTAATCCATGCCGTCCGCACACCAGTCTGTGCACTCGTGTAGAAGAAGCAACCGAGAATGGTTTTGGACTTTCAAGTCACTTTTGGCTGACCTTCCCGCGGGTCGTTTTTTTTTCAACCCACGCGTTCTGCTCCGCCGTTCTTGCTGACTTATTCGGCCAGGGCGGGGATTCGAATTACTTATTTACTGGGCACGTTCATTTTTTACAACGAAACTGGTGCGCGTGCTTTCGTAGGCTTTCTTAGAAGGAGCGCAAAAAACCATTTGCACAATTAATAGAGAGTTTGCGCAAAAGCCATCAGAGCCATTAGGTGGCTTTTTTGCAGTGTGTAAATTGATGGCTCCTGGCTCAAGTGCACAATTCAAACAATGGATTCTCCCTTTCATATAAACACTCAGTAGGGTGAAAAATGATGTCAAGTTCGAGAACTGACATACCAACCTTCTCCAACCTCAATAATGGATTCAATGTAAAATTTACTTTGTAATGGGAGCTCAGTCAAAGCCTGCGAGACAGTCCAATGGAAGTAGGTGCACAGACATGTGTATATTTCCCCTCTGCAGGTAATACCTTCCCAAATGACCCCAAGCATCCCAGCCATCCGAGCCGGGAGCCATCAATTTTGCGCACTGCACAAAAGCCACCTGATGGCTCTGATGGCTTTTGCGCAAAGTCGCCAATATATTCATCCAACACGTCCTGCATTTCCTGCGAGTACCATATTCTGCTGGGATGTGGGCCGCCGCACAAATTTCTTACTCATTATGGTACCCATTCAAGCCCGGGCCGAAGCTGGCTCGTGGAAGGTCGGGCAGAATATTTAGAGCTCACGGCCTTCAAGAACCGCCCTGAACGGCACGAATTATAATTAGGATTAGGAGATCATCGACTGTATAACAAAATTAAAAACAACGGCACCCACCCCTCATCCCCAAAATGCGCGCAAGAAGCTTCTCGTGCAGCACAGGCGTCATACCTATCCCCCAGGTGGCATAGTCGACAAATTGTAGCCTCGGATAGGATGTAGATATGCCAGCGAGGGCGGGACGGGAGAGTTGTGGTACTAATGAAGCCATACTCAGCACTGATCTCGGTGTCCCCTGCGCCCGACCCTGTACGCCCTTAATTTTATTGTTGTATTTCGATATATATAAAGCCATTTAATCGTTTAAGCGCACAGGGCGGGCGAAGCCCTCGCTGGAATCAGCTTCGAAACATTATGTAACAACAGGATAAGCGTAGCGTATAGTTCCCTGGACGCAAGCTCGTATTCAATGTGGTGTCGCGAACAGGACGCCCGTTCTGCGTCGTGCACCGCGAGCAGCGCCTCAGAGGTCGCGAGCGTCGCTGCTGCGCCGTAGCGGCCCGTAAGCGTCTGTAGCCTCTCGCTGCGCATGGCTGCGGCATAGCAGAGTGCGAGCTGCGTCCGCGCTGTGCGCTCTAGCCTGCTCCAGCTCTGTCGTGTAGTGCATGGTTAAAAGGAGGCAAGCTCAAACACAAACAAAGTTCAACTTGATCGTTTGTTTGGCAACTCAGGAGCTTCCGCCATGTATACTTAAAATTCCAACTGGTCGCCAGCGAGGCTGGTATTATGGGATCAAAGCTGAAGTAGGTTTGTATCATATTTATAATTGAAGTAACACAAGCAAGGTTATGCCGGCGGTTTTCGTTGAATATACACTGCATTCCAAGGCCCCCTAGACTCAGTGAGCCTAACTTTGTCTAGGGTCAGTCTAGGTGTGTTTGGTCCCTAGGCAGACCCTGTGTAGGGTCCTAGACGGATATTTTGCCTAGGAGTCTCCAACTCTGTGTAGCCTCTGTGTAGTTGTGTTCGGGTGTCTCTGTCTAGCCAAGTGTAAGTCAGTCTAGGTTAGTTTGGATGAGTGTAGGTGCCTAGTCAGACCAAAACAGACATACTTTTATGCCTTTCGCTCCAAAATCCTTATAGGGGGTTCCGTTGATCATCAGCGCATCAACATTGATCCTGCCGTTGGCGCATCGCACGTGAGACGACAAAGATGCCACAACAATGCCAGCCACAACGCTTGCGGCTTGTCGCTCGGAGTTCATTTAGGTCCTCCTTTGGGCTCAAGCACGTGGTTCCTCCTTCGTTCCTCCTCTTCCACCTGCCCAGTACATGTACCGGGTGTTTCCACAACTAGTCCATGACTCATGATGCAAGTGTCTGCTAGGCGGCAAGGGAGTTGCTAATGCTATATAGCCAATTAGAACTCGTCTGTATTGAATTTGAACACATCGGTGTAACTCCATTTAAGTCGGACGGAAGCCGGATGGACGATACCATTAATCATTCATTTTAAATTTGTGATTAGATCTTGCTTCCAGATTCGAGTTTATGTGCTACTTCCGATGACTCAAAACTACTTCTATACATTGTGGGAGGATGTTTAGCAACTTATTTTGACGCAACAAGTAGATGGTGAGTCTGTCTAGGTACTATACTGACCTAGACTGACCCGAACTGAGTTCGGCAGACCGAGTCTGACTTAGACAGAGCTACAAAGAGCCTAAACAGACCTACACAGACTCTGTCTAGTTACCTAGGCACAGATCTGTGTGTAGGTATGTCTAGAACACCTAGACTCAGCTGAGTCTAGGGGGCCTTGGAATGCAGTGATATATAATACAGGCTTGCCATATCGAAAATGAACTGCGGAGACTGGTCTCGCAAATTCCCGACACCTTCTCCTGGAAGCTGCTTGATAGTCACTGCGGTGATCAAAAAAAAAAAAAACTTTGGGAAAACGGCCCTGTACCATAAAATTAAATTTCCTGCCAATTTCTCCCAAGTAAATAAAATAAATACTTTTACCTTGAAAAACTCTAGGAGAAAGTCCAGGTTTTTCTTTCAGACTGACCTGAAAAAAGAGGCAGCAGTTTTCGGCGAGAAATTCCCAGGCCGATTTTCTTTTTCTCATGAGATAGCCGGGCTCTTTGTCTCGGAAATAAGCTGGGAAAAAGTTTATCTTTTGCCTGGAGATTCCCTTGGGTGAAAGACCTTCTTTTACCTCAGGGGATTTAGGGGAAATAGCCTGGCTATCTCCTATTTTTATTTCTTGAAGAAATTTTAAAACGCCGGCGCGTGCGGCTTCAAGCGCGCACGCGCAGCTTCAGGAGCCAGCCTGCGGGCTCGAAACGGCATGGGCGAGGGCATGGTGCATGCAGCGTCGTTCAAGTTACCCCTGCCTATGTGCCTATCTCCTTTCTCCCCGTCCTCCCCAGCGTGCGAACTCTTCATCAGCCACGCGCGGGCCGGGGAACGCCCGCTCAAGTTCATGTGGCTTTGACCGCGGGCGCGCAGCCTCGAGCACGCGCCTGCAGGCCCGAAGCAGCATGGGTTCAAATTAAGTTGCCCCTGCCTCATTATTATGGACTTGACCAACAGCAAGCTCGACGCAGAGCCAAAAAAAAGTGGGCTGCCAGTGGTATTGCCTCCGAAATCTACTAGTCCCACCTGAGTCCCAGATAGAACTACAACTAACGAGGTACGAGTTATTGTAGTCTGTCCAGGAGAGACTAAGATAGAATAATTTAGATTTTCAATAAACTTGTTCAGTATGTTGTTCGGCGAGAGCTCGACAACGCAGTCGACAATTGCAAGGATGGAAAACCACATGCAGAAAATAAATGGGATTAGGGTCACACACCAAGTAAACCGCTAGGATTGAAGGGAAGCGCGTCAGGTTGGCGGGAGCTGCGTCCAGCTGGAGGGAGCCGCGTCGAATTGACGGGAGTCGCGTTGATTTGACAGGGGGCGCGTCCAGTTCACAGGAGTGTCGTCAAATTGGCAGGAGACACGTCCAAATCGCAGGAGACGTATCAATGACACGACAGACGCGCCAAGCGCGTTGAAGATGAGCCAAGTCCCGCAAATCGGGATTTCCTGAGAGCCCAGAGTTGGCAAGACCAGCGCGAGAAAAAATCCCAGAATCCGTGCGTCAAATCGGTAGAAAGCGCGTGGGAAAGACGGCCTCGGGGGCGGCACGTCCGAATCCCGATTTTGAGCTTTCAGCGCAAATGTTGAGGCAGGTGGGGGCGAATATTCGAAATAAAACATCGGATATGAGTTGGGGCGAAGAAGAATCGGGACCAAGATGATTCAGAGCCTCGATTTGAGCCGGGAGGGTCGCGGGGAGTGGAAAAATCGGAGTCGTAAGATAAGAAGGCGTAGAAAGAAAGCGTTGCATTGGTCGCAGGAAGGCGATACCTTGACTTGGAACTTCTAGCCTTCGAAGTCGCGGTTTGAGCCAAAAGGGTCACGGGAGTTCAGAAAATCGAGTTTACCTGGTGAGAAAGACTTTAAAGAAGACGTAGCGTGGATCGCGGCAAGGCGATAGCTTGATTTGGAATTTGTAGGACTGGAAGTCGCGGTTTCAAGCCAATGGCGCCGCGATGTCCATGACATCAAGTTTTCCTGGTAGGAAAGACCTGGAAGAACGCGCTGCATCTCCCGCGGGAAGGCGATAGCTTGATTCGGAATTTCTAAGCATTGAGGTTGCGGTTTTGAGCCAGCAAGGTCACGGCGTCTGGACGTAAGGTGGCGGGAATCGAACAAGTAAAACAAGTCGTGAATACTTTCGTGAATACTTAGAAGAATAGATAAATAGACGAGTGCTAACCGTAAGTATGCTCGCCGGAAGCCCCAAAAATCGAAAATTAAATCCAACTGCGGCGCTGCGCGCTGCCTAAGAGACTGGAGTGCGCAGTAAGAGAAGGCAACTCAGATAGAAGTGCTTGTAAAGGAGCGGGTACTGACCGTGAGTAAGAAAGCTTAGTCGCGGGCAACCAAAAATCGAAAAATAAATTGAAATGCGGCGCTGCGCGCAGCTTGCCGGATTAGAGGGGGACAACCAGGTAGAACGATTGGCGGGACGTCCAAAAATCGAAAAAAAAATGGCGACGCGAAGACAAACGGCGCAGTACACTGCAGACGCGAGGATAGGACGCAACTGTGTGGAAACTGGAATTCGGGAGAGGCAAGCCGTGGGACTTCGAACAAAATCGAATCAAAAATCGAGGGCACCGCCGACGCCTCAAGGGAGTCGAAATATGTTTGCTGATCCCTGGAATACGAATATATGGGCAGAAGATGGAGGTCCTTGCTCGCGGGACGTCGAAAAATTGAAGAAAAAGTATAATCGGCGCTGCGCGCTTCTGGAACGTCTGAAGACCGGAGTGAGCAAGGGAAAGGCAGAATTAAAAGGAAAGCTCACGGGAAGCCCGAAAATCAAGAAATAATTCCGAGTGCGGTGCTCAAGTTGCAGGGGAGAGCCAGGATACGAGCGGTATGGTATCCTGTTCGCGGGAGTCTCAAAAATCGAATAATAATTCGGAACCCGGCGCGGCGCGCCTCCACCGAGCGTCACAAGTTCCAGCTCGCCGGACGTCCAAAGATCGAATTATATGAGCGAGGGTGGAGAATTTGAGATAGCTTCGGAACAGCTGCACTCGCGCATTCACACGACGTGGTTCGCGGGGCGCTGAAAAATCCAAAAATCCCAGCACAGCGGCACGGCGGGGTTCTCGGATGACGGGTCCAAGACCGGCGTGGATGTGGACAACATGAAAACAGGCGTCGATTCAGTGGCGAAATTGTACATTTTCTGGTTAAACCACCGACAGAACTCACTTAGTCTCCTTGAAAAAGTCACTGTTTCAAGTCTGTCCAGCCTGAGCGTTTCCGAAATCGGCTATCAACTTTTCGGATGGGTTGATTCGACGAGCGGCACAGCCCGAAACTGGTCAGTCACACACGACACCGCCACACCACCTCACCACTACCTCGAATGCAGCTACTGTCCCCACCAATGCGCAGGCCAACCAGAAGACCGCCCCTACAAACCCCATGAAGGGGCCCAAAATCGACAAGCTCGTCATCAGTGCGCTGCTCCCATCTTCTCTGCCGCACTCAAACAGCTTTTTTTTTATTTTGCGGTGCAGACATCTCAGTGGGCGAGTCCCGCGCGCCTCCAAGGTTCTCGAGCAGCTCACCGGCCAAACTCCCGTCACCTCTAAAGCGCGCTACACCGTGCGTACCTTCAGCATCCGGCGCAATGAGAAGATCGCCGTGCACGTCACTCTCCGCGGGCCCAAGGCCAAGGAGATCCTAGCAGGGGCTCAAGGTCACGGAGTACGACCTGCGCCGCCGCAACTTCTCCGAGACCAGCAACTTCGGCTTCGGCATCCGGGAGCACATCGACTTGGGCACGTACGACCCCGGCATCAGCATCTTTGGCATGGGTTTCACGCCGTCCTGGCGCCCGCGTCGCACGGCGGAGGCAGCAGAAGGTGCGCATTGGGTTTTCGCCTAGGATTAAGAAGGACGATACGATGGCGTGTTAAGCAGCTTCGATGGCATTATTTTGGTGCGTTGTGTTCTGTTGCTCTGCACCCGTCAGTAAAATAGGAGTGAAATTGTATCTCTCAGTTTCGTGATTAAAGCAACGCAAGCAGCCTACTGGTCTACTATAAGGATTGATTTTGGATTTTAAAGTCACTTTTGACGCCTCGGCGACGTGAGTCACGTGTGAGTAATTGACCTTCCCACGGTTCGTTTTTTCATCGAAAAAAAAAATTGTGAATAGGAACATGCACTCATCTCAGAGTGGAATTTGATGTATTCAACCGTTTATTAAACATTTGTTTACTTTTGCTGGCATCAACAAAACGGTAAATAAAAATGGGAAACCTTTTACTAACATTTGGGGGGGGATATATTATACTCACGTGGTCCACAAGCTAAACAACGAGTTTACAGGAGACAAACATGTAGTACTGTATGGGTGGTCATCCTTACAGAATTCTACAAGATGTCGACCGAGCACGATCATCATTCCAGGGGGTCGAACATACAAGACAGTGACAAATAGAAGTGGTTGCAGTCTTACCTTGAAGCTCCCCAGTTGTTCTGATTTTATTGGGTCGCTCAGGCGTGTTACAGGCTGCGGGATGTATTGATTCTCTATTTATTTTGAGAGTGCGGTTAAAGGAGGGCTTGGGGGGGTGCCACCCTCTCGGTGTTCTCAAATTACCGTTTCGAGTCTACACTAAGCCCTAAAAGGACGCGGGACTGATCTCCCATGATTCTCAGTTCCTGAAATCAATTATAAAGCTGGGGGACCTGGTTTATCCAAACCGGACCCCTGAATCCAAACCCAAACCTGAGCCCGAGCCCCCATCCCCAACGCCTAACCTCGCTAACCTAACGTGAACCGCCGGCTTCGGCGCCGTCGGAGTTGATCACAATTTCTCATAATCCCAGGAGCACCACTCCTCTCATCCCGACATTCTCCCTATCAACTTCTGCTGTCAAGTTGTCTAAGTTCAGCGACGATCACCGATACTGGTACTGATCAACTCGTACTCCGGCTACCGCGCTGCGACATTCAATAATCATGTGTATCAAGCGTATCTTCGTTTGAAGCAATCAATGCATCAAAAGGATAATCCGGGAACTTTCCAGAAACCATCGATCAAAGGTCCGCAATGTAAGACTGTGACACCTACGTATATGTGGCTTCCCAGCTACCGCCGCCATTTGTTCGGAAGTTTTCGGCGCTAATACTGATTCAAGACAAAAAGAATGCACAGAAGATGGTACTTCCCCATTGCTTAAAAATACTTGCAAGGCTTGGCCCACATATACACTCCACGTATGGGTCCTTACGGTACTGGTCCTGCTGATATCTACCAATTTCGCTGCTCAGCCCGTCGAGGAGTGTCGAATCCATGTGGCTGTCAAACGGAAGAGTATCTGCTGAATGCATATGTTGCATATGTGGAGAGGTTTCTATTCCAACCCAATTCACTTGGAGAATAATGCATGTGTTTCAAAAGAAATAACAAACGTCGGAGAGGGGTTGATGGCATTGCCCAAATGGGGCTATTTTGATCCATAACATATGGCGCATCAAAAAACTAGATCTGCACGGAATTGATGTCTGCAAAATTGGCACCTGCGGGGAAGCATCCTGGGTAGAAGTTGGGGTGCCTAGGACGGATCGGCAGCCTGCGTATTATTTCTGGGGTGGGTGGCTGCAGCAGCGCAAACGCATCTCTTAGCCCTCACGCAAACTGAAAATTTGATGGAATCATTTGAGCCGAAATTGAGTGCTAAATGATTGGTTTTGGTGCTCAAGAAAACAACCCTGAAACCATTGGTCTGAGAAGCAGCTTAGGCAGCGCTGAAACCAATTGGTTACCATTTCAGGTAACCTCAATCCTATTGTTTCGGGGACATCCGGCCGAAACGGTGGCCGAAACGTATGCTTTCGGCCCGAACATTTAGTTTCAGAGCTCTCGAAACTAATGGATTCAGCCTCGCTGATACCTGGGTCTGAACTTACCATTTTCCACTCCTTTTCGTCGCAGTGGATTCCACCTGATTTCCAGTGTGACGGCGGCGCGACCCTTAGCGGCATCGAGATCTAGTATCATATTTCTCGATCCGGCAGCGGTTACGACCCAGAAGTCGGCGGTTCAGCCTCGCTGATACCTGGGTCTGAACTTACCATTTCGCACTCCTTTTCGTCGCAGTGGATTCCACCTGATTTCCAGTGTGACGGCGGCGCGACCCTTAGCGGCATCGAGATCTAGTATCATATTTCTCGATCCGGCAGCGGTTACGACCCAGAAGTTGGCAGAACAGCCGGCCACTGAGATGCGCCATCGCGGCACCGCCTTGGTTTGCACTATAAAAGGAGGAAAGTGACAGCATTCACCATTACCTCCCCCCGTGGCCTTACCAGAGATGTCCAGCATAGGCGAAACCTCTCTCTCATTCCTTTCATCCATCCTCCCAAACAATACCGCCAACACGATCACTGGCACTTCGATTCTCACCACGGCCACGGCACTCGGAATCCATCACATCTCGCCGACGCGCTTGACCCGTGTGCTTGTTACTCTCATGCATGAAACCGACGCAATGTATATTCGTGCCGTCGAGGCCGGGCTCGTCCCCAGCGACGTCGACACGGAGGCGCTGTTCAAGTGAGTCTGTGTTTTTATTCGTTGTCCAAATCTAATTATGTTTGTCCAGGCTGCAGATAAAGGTCTCGGAGCTCCACGAAGAAAGCCTCAGAAATTCGTTATCAACATGGAAAATGCTCGCGGAATTTCTCCAGGGCCGCTCTCTGGTGCTATACGGGTGTATCAGGGATGTTCAGGATCTGAAGACGCAAATTGAGGTTCGTCAAGTTCTCGTGGTTTTCTGGCGGCAAATAATATTAATCATGCACACAGATTTCGAAAGAGGAACAGCTGCGCAACCTCAATCCTACGGGTGCCGGAACGGCCGCAGCATGGACCATGTCTGCCCGAAGGCGGCACGTTCATCCTCCCGGCTCTCGGTGCCACTGCAGATGTGGCTAGTTCTTTCTGTGATCTGTTCCAAAAGGTTCTCTCATCGTCTTCACATTCACTGCTTTGTTTTCATACTGCTCTCCTCGAAGTTTGCGCCCTTGTGTTCTCTTCCACGTCGCCAATTTAATGTATCCTTGAATAAATATCCGCAGCCGCTTGTTGCTTACCTTCGAATACGATTGTCGCGGAACTTGCGGCCCAGATTGAGTGGAGACTCGGAGGATTTCAATGCTTCAATGATTCTTGAATTAATGGTGCTGTCACTGTCAATAAATTGAACATAGTCCGGCCGCCCGTCGGCACTCCAGTCAGTAGCCTCGCCTACATAGCAGAGGCGACCGTTTTTTGTTTCGGTGATTGTGGCATGTCAGCTTGATGCACTGCTGTGTACCCGTAAGTCAAAATGCGAACTCATTTGAAACGCTCAGTTTCATGAGTAGCTCACTATTATAGGGAATGGTTTGGGATTTTTAAGTCACCTTTGATTAACTTTGCAGTCTCGCCATTGATTTTCCCACGGTTCGTTTGTTTTTTGGCTCGGGCGAGATACTTGACCGTTGGAGTTAGCTACTTGTCTATGGCGCAAATTAAGTTTTTACAAAGACATTGAACAGATTGACAACTCCGGTGTGTCCTGCGCGGCCCGCCTTGTGATAGTGTAGTATCAAAACATCATGAACCGCGCCACCAGTGCTACCAAGTTCGTGCACGCCCTTTATATTACGGTGAGGAGATTTATATGAGATACAACAATGTCTCAATAGCTGTATATCACCATATAGATGAAGATGGCCCGGGGGTCCACAAAAATATTGCGGACTTGCATGTTAGAAGATGCGCCGAGCACCGAATGAAAGGTGAATTATTATTAGTGAGTGCTCACAGTGCATACAATCCATCTCCTAAATATTTCTGTGCCAGCGTCTCCGTGTATTGTTTAGGGCTCACTCACTCGATGTGGCGGACGTTAAAATTCTAAACGCACTTTGGTGAGGGAAGGGTGGACCGAAAATCGGTGAAGAACCGGCTGTGAACGAGACGATGGAAGTTGGTGCAGCGCGATGGGCCACGTAGCCAGACTCCAAATGTTCAAAGAGAGATGATAGGAAGTGATGAACAATATATGGCGCGATTCCCAACAATGAATACGAAAAGACAAGGTTGCCGCGTACTTTTTTGGAACTGTGGGGCGAAATTGAGTGGCCTTGAGCTAGCCTCGAGGGACTAAGCACGACCCGCGACGAATCTTGATATAATTAATAACTCGGTTCATTAGCTTTCATTTATTTGAGCATACAGCGCGAAGGGTCCGTACTTACAGTATAAGAAACGAGATGCTTTACTGGCAAATGATCATCAGATTACACTGCAAGAGAAGATGGATTTCGAGAGGATCGCCTTTCGCGTTGACCTCTCTGAAAACTCCTCTCCGCATCCGAGACTGCGGCGGCATGGGGCACCTATATCTTGTCATTGGTTCCCCCCTGGCGTTTTTGAGCATCTGATACATGAAGCATTCCACGATAATCTATTCACCAACCTGCGCGCCGACAAGTGGCTGGAATTCATGTACGTGTTTCCTGTATTCCGTTTGCTCAAGGCGAGTGCATAAAGCACAAGCGATCACTGTCGTCGACTCACCGAAGACTCCAGACCTATCGTATGGTGCACGTTGAGCACCACAAATATCTGGACGATCCCGTCTGGAACTCCGACGTCGTTTGCTTCATCGATTACGGGGCAGAGAGGATGGCGACCTAATAAACTACTTTCAAGGGGTAGCACGCTGGATCGGACCAGAATTTCGCGAACAAGGTGCTGATGTACTCGTAGTGGAACCATTCGGTGAAGGGGAGCCCAAACATGAGCCATATTTGCGCCGTGCCGACAGCGGTTTGTCGGCGATGAACCGCCGTGCTTTCTACGGCGTTTTGGGGTGAATTTGGGAGGTACTACGTCCTTCCGTGGTTCGAAATACTGCCCGTGATGCGTTGGTGGCACAGCGAGGGGAGCATCTCGGGACGGATATGACGCAGAGCTTCGGAAACGCCACGGCTTCCTGTAGTTTGAGAGAACAGCGCAAACGAACCTCTTAGTCCTTACGGGATGGTGGGCAGTACGCAGCCGACGGTGCACGGACGCAGACAGCGCGCGTGGGAAACCTTCCCCTTCCAAAAGAAAAGAAAAGAAAAAAGGGAGCACCGGACGCAGCAGACGGGGCGCAGAGCCGAAACGCCTGATGAAGCACTATTAATGGGCGTCCTCCACGCTGCCAAAACGCTGGCATCACAACCTATCACAACTACACCTTCTTTGATGTAGGGGTACTCTCTGGAGTCTGGACCTGACGTGTCTGATGCTGACGGCGAAGCAGGGTCTGCTGTAATGCAAATTCAAACAGTGGCCACCAAAAGACGGAAGCTGTTCTCGGCGAGAAGCCAGACACCACGCCGGTGGTGTTGTCGAAGAACTTGGGAGAGAAGTAGGATCATGCTAACCGCGAGGCCTGTTACTTGTATGATAAGCGCGGCCTCTCCCTTCACCGCCACTGCCACGAAGCTTTCGATCTTGCCTGCTACGCGTGCGGATCGAGAGGCCAGTTGAAAATGGAGGTTTTGCCTCCGCCGCCTAGACGTGCTGTAAATAATTGAAGCCGGATCGCGGGCCTTGTCGCTTCGCCTCCGCTCGCCACAGGCAGTGAGTGTCGGAGGCCGACGCGTACGTTACTGCTTAGACGGTTACACCGCCAAAAATGCTCGCCACATTTTTTGGATATCGGCTACAGACTGGTAACGAGTCTAGTTACTGCTGGGGCCGGCTGGTGAAGATTATGATCAAACTCCGACGGTGCCGAGGCCGGCGGTTCACGTTAGCGAGGTTAGGTGTTTGGGTTCGAGGTTAAGAGTTCGGGTTTGAGCTCGGGGGTTAAAAACATGCCCCCTCCCCCCACCCCCGAGCTTTGTGACTAATTTCAAGGTGCCCTAAAGAATATGCCGGAGTTTGAACAATAATACTGTATTATTACAATCAATCGACAGTCACACGTCACGCGGGTACCTGTCGATGGTGAACTTTGGTGGTCACCCGGCGGTTTGTCGAATTTTCCAGGTGGTTTGTCACCCCAAAAATCGATGTTCCCATGCAAAAAAGCTCAATTTCGGCCCGATTTCTGTCGAATTTGTCGAATTTTTTTCGCCCGTCACGCAAAAATTTGGCGGTTGTCGAATTGTCGAATTGGAAAAATGAGTCACGCGTCACCCCCCCTGTCGATTTGATTGTAATAGTACAGTATAAGAGGGCGCACGTAGATTTGGCGGGAGGCGCGTCCAGTTCGCGAGAGCGGCGTCAAGTTGGCAGGAGACACGTCCAAATCGCAGGAGACGCGTCAAGGACATGACAGACGCGCCAAACGCGTTGCAGACGAACCAAGTCCCACAAATCAGAATTTCCCGAGTTCGCAAGACCAGCGCGAGAAGAAATTCCAGAATCCGCGCGTCAAGTCGGTAGAAAGCGCGTGGGAAAGACGGCCTCGCGGGCGGGACGTCAGAATCCCGATTTTGAGCTTTCAGCGCAAGTTTTGAGGCGGATGGGGGCGGGAATTCGAAGGAAAACATTGGATATGAGTTGGGGCGAGAAAGAATCGGAACCAAGATGATTTAGAGCCTCGATTTGAGCCGGGAGGGTGGGGAGTGGAACAAATTGAATTCGTAATGTAAGAAAGCGTAGAGAGAAGGCGCTGCGTCGGTCGCAGGAAGGCGATACCTTGACTTGGAATTTCTAGCCTTCGAAATCGCAGTTTTGAGCCAAGTGGGTCGCGGGAGTTCAGAAAATCGAGTTTACTTGGTGGGAAAGACTTGAAAGAAGGCGTAGCGTTAGTCGCAGCAAGACGATAGCTTGATTTGGAACTCGTAAGACTCGAAGTCGCGGTTTCAAGCCAGTAGCGCCGCGAGGCTTCAAAACATCGAACTTGCCTGGTAGGAAAGACCTGGAAGAACGCGCTGCGTCGATCGCGGGAAGGCGATAGCTTGATTCGGAATTTCTAGGCATTGAGTTTGCGGTTTTGAGTCAGCAAGGTCACGGCGTATCGCTGGAAGGTCGCGGGTAAGCAGGCGCGCGCGGGGGCCGGCACCGCGGTGCACATGTACGGGGTAGAAGGGCATAACGAACAGAGCGCGAAGGACAACAAGCAACAAGCCACCGGCCGCACCGCGGGTCCAGCTCCCGCTCCAGGTGATTCACGCGCGCGCATTTGGTGTTCCAAGGCGTGCGCCGCTAGCGGCGCAGACAGATGGATGGGCGGATGCAGGTGCAGCGTTGGAGTATACCGGTAGGCGCGCGCGCGTCGCCGGCGTGGGCGGGTCAGCGCGTGGCGGGAGGGCGCGGCGCACGACATACGGGGGGCATGGGCGGCTGGTTGGCTGGTTGGCGCTGTTCGAACATCGGGTCGAGTCGAATCATCGTGTCCTGTCGGTGGAAGTGGAAGGTCGAACGAAAGCGAATGGGGAGGGCAGCGGAGGCGGTGGCGTGTGTATTCCGGTCATGATCAGATAGCGTAATAATGCACCCTCCTTCAATCTCCGCTCCAGGTCTCCCTTTGCGATCTCGAGATTCTGGACGTGATTGGTCGCTGAAGGAGAATATAAATCAGAAAACTATTCACCACCAAAAGAGAACAAAGGACTAACCTCGATCAAGCAGGGACTTTGCTGGACTACTGGTTAGTGGTGGGGAGCGTGTCCTTCAGACGCAGGTATCCATCGCGGAGCTCGTCCCGTCTCCGTTGCTCCGACTCGATGCGCTGCTTGTGGATGCTCTCGCGCCGCGAGTCGGGCCCGCCGGTGAGGCTGTTGGTGGTCGGCTGGAAGTCGTCGTCCTCGTCCTCGCTCTCGTCGTCCGCTGCGCGCCGTGTGGGCTTACGCCGCGGGGCCCGAGTGCGTGTGGGTGGTGACGTGGCAATCGGATTGAAGCGATGGGACGCGATTGAGCGCGGGACGGCGGCGGCGCCAGAGTAAGCGGGTGGCAAATATGATCCGCTACCGCGACTCCGGCGACCGGAGGTGAGGCCATCCGAGGTCATCTCGCCGGCGCGCCCAGGGTGTAGGAGGGCCCGAGCAGCGGGGGGGCGAGATGCCTGCGCCATTCAAGGGCGTATAACGACGGGTGGGCGGGCTAAACGGGGCGGCGACGGGAGCGGGGGAAGCAGGGGGCGGCGACTAGTAAGCCTCGCCGGGGGTGTGGCCGAGGCCCATGTGGTTGTGCAGCGGGCTGAACGACGTCGGACTGGTGGGGACTCGATAATGAAATAAAAAGTCAGCACAGAAGCGAAAAGCTGGTGTGCGTCCATATAGAATAGGGTCTTGCGGGCGTGGTCGAATTCCATAGACATTTGGATACAAGGGAGTAGCTGCAGTGGAGAGGGAAGAGGAGGGGAGGGCGTGTCCATTGCGTCCATGTAGGATGGGGTCATGGGGGCGTGGTCGAATTCCATAGACATTTGGACACAAGGGAGTAGTTGCGGTGAACAGTGGGAGGAGGAAGGCGGGGAGAGAAAGGGGGCGAGGGCAATGGCGAAGGAAAGCGGAGGCTCGGGCTATTTAAACTTATGATGGATGGGGATACTGTGCGATGTCGATACCTAGATACCAGATCTCCGACGATTATTGCCACTGACGTGATTAAACGCAAGGGTGAGCAGGGGTGAGCGCTGCAGGGGTGAGCGATCTCTGGATCGGGTACACTGACTCGGATCCGATACCTACCTCCCCCCAAATGCGGAAGGTAATTGATGGGACTGTCAATAATCCCGATGTTCGTCCACGGTTAAAACACACAAGTGAAGCTTCAACATGGGTTGTATGCTAACAAGTGGTGCTTGCACTTGCTCACCCCATACAGATTTTGAATATTTTTCAGTCTTTCATCGGGTTTGCAACATGGTGCAATCGCTCACCCCTTGACGCCATGTCTACATTTTTCTATACTATTATTATGTGCGCTTTAGAGGCGTCAAACACGAGGCGCAGTGCCTCGTGTTTATTCAGCACATGTACTACGTACGACTCGGATTGTAATTCGGCGATGACGCGGATCGGTACGAACGCAGGAGTATCGAATCCTCCGTATCATCCTCGCTGGCATGGGATAATAACATGGTTATCGTGCTCGGCCTAATAATTTGACCAGTCTCGCGAACACATTTTTTCCTATCTTGGCTGGTCCATTTTTAATTACTGGGCAAAACCTGCGGGGTTCTCCGTAGAGAAGATTGGCCGCCTGGGAAGTCTCTCCCTTACGGGTTTAGTTGAGTCCGCTGTTAGCGTGCGGCTCCCCAATTTCTCCCCTGGAATGGTGTTGTGCTCAGTTTACATCTTTTCAGTAAATTCCTAGAGGGATAGCCAGCCACCCTATAGCTCTGCATGCATCCCATAAACACACCAGTATAACGAATCCTCCCCCCACCCAAGAGCAATTTTGCAGATTTCCGGATCAACATGGAATGCTTTTGAGCTACGCGAGTGTGGCGCCAATTGCGGCAACGAAAGTGACAGGTGCCAGGGCAAAGGACAATCCCAGATGCAGACTGATCCCATCACTTCACTCCCATCACTTCACCGCCTTCACTCAAACATGAGCTCATTAAACGAAATCGGGACATCGGCTACAACCGGCGACCACTCAACTTGTGTCATCTGGCGATCTGGCCAAGTGGACCGAGTGGCGGTTTGTCTGCTATAAAACAAAACAGGAAAGTGACAACATCCACCATTACCTCCCCCCGAGGCCTGACCAGAGATGTCCAGCATGGGCGAAACCTCCCTCTCATTCCTCTCATCCATCCTCCCAAACAATACCGCCAACACGATCATTGGCACTTCGATTCTCACCACGGCCACGGCACTCGGAATCCATCACATCTCGCCGACGCGCTTGACCCGTGCGCTTGTTACTCTCATGCACGAAACCGACACAATGTATATTCGTGCCGTCGAGGCCGGGCTCGTCCCCAGCGACATAGATGCGAACGCGTTGTTCAAGTGAGTCTGTGTTTTTATTCGTTGACCAAATTTAACTTTGCTTTTCCAGGCTACAGATGAAGTTCTCAGAGCTCCACGAGGAGAGCCTCAGAAATTCGCTATCAACTTGGAAAATGATCGCCGAATTTTTTCGGGGCCGCTCGCTCGCATTATATCAGTGTATCAGGGATGTCCAGGATCTGAAGACGCGAATTGAGGTTTGTCAGACAGCTCTGGCGATTTTTTTTGGAAATATTCACAACTCTTCCAGATCTCGAAGGAAGAACAGCTGCGCAGCCTCAATCATACGGGTGCCGGAACGGCCGCAGCATGGACCATGTCTGCCCGAAGGCGGCACGTTCATCCTCCCGGCTCTCGGTGCCACTGCAGATGTGGCTAGTTCTTTCTGTGATCTGTTCCAAAAGGTTCTCTCATCGTCTTCACATTCGCTGCTTTGTTTTCATACTGCTCTCCTCGAAGTTTGCGCCCTTGTGTTCTCTTCCACGTCGCCAATTTAATGTATCCTTGAATAAATATCCGCAGCCGCTTGTTGCTTACCTTCGAATACGATTGTCGCGGAACTTGCGGCCCAGATTGAGTAGAGACTCGGAGGATTTCAATGCTTCAATGATTCTTGAATTAATGATGTTGTCACTGTCAATAAATTGAACATAGTCCGGCCGCCCGTCGGCACTCCAGTCAGTAGCCTCGCCTACATAGCAGAGGCGACCGTTTTTTGTTTCGGTGATTGTGGCATGTCAGCTTGATGCACTGCTGTGTACCCGTAAGTCAAAATGCGAACTCATTTGAAACACTCAGTTTCATGAGTTTCAATAACACGAGTAGCTCACTATTATAGGGAATGGTTTGGGATTTTTAAGTCACGTTTGATTAACTTTGAAGTCTCGCCATTGATTTTCCCACGGTTCGTTTGTTTTTTTGGCTTGGGCGAGAGATACTTGACCGTTGGAGTTAGCTACTTATCTATGGCGCACATTAAGTTTTTACAAAGACATTGAACAGATTGACAACTCCGGTGTGTCCTGCGCGGCGCGCCTTGTGATAGTGTAGTATCAAAACATCATGAACCGCGCCACCAGTGCTACCAAGTTCGTGCACGCCCTTTATATTACAGTGAGTAGATTCATATGAGATAGAACAATGTCTCCACAGCTGTATATCACCATATAGATGAAGATGGCCCGGGGGTCCACAAAAATATTGCGGACTTGCATGTTAGAAGATGCGCCGAGCACCGAATGAAAGGTGAATTATTATTAGTGAGTGCTCATAGTGCATACAATCCATCTCCTAAATCTTTTTGTGCCAGCGTCTCCGTGTATCGTTTAGGGCTCACTCACTCGATGTGGCGGACGTTAAAATTCTAAACGCACTTTGGTGAGGGAAGGGTGGACCAAAAATCGGTGAAGAACCGGCTGTGAACGAGACGATGGAAGTTGGTGCGGCGCGATGGGCCACGTAGCCAGACTCCAAATGTTCAAAGAGAGGTGATAGAGGAGGTGATGAACAATATATGGCGCGATTCCCAACAATGAATACGAAAAGACAAGGTTGCCGCGTATTTTTTTGGAACTGTGGGGCGAATTTGAGTGGCCTTGAGCTAGCCTCGAGGGACTAAGCACGACCCGCGACGAATCTTGATATAATTAATAACTCGGTTCATTAGCTTTCATTTATTTGATTGCATACAGCGCGAAGGGTCCGTATAAGAAACGAGATGCTTTACTGGCAAATGATCATCAGCTTACACTGCAAGAGAAAATGGATTCCGAGAGGATCACCTTTCGCGTTGACCTCTCTGAACACTCCTCCCCGCATCCGAGACTGCGGCGGCATGGGGCACCTATATCTTGACGGTCCTTCTCATTGGTTCCCCCCTGCGCGTTTTTGAGCATCTGATACATGAAGCGTCCTACAATAATCTATTCACCAACCTGCGCACCGACAAGTGGCTGGAATTCACGTACGTGTTTCCTGTATTCCGTTTGCTCGAGGTGAGTGCATAAAGCACAAGCGATCACTGTCGTCGACTCACCGAGGACTCCAGACCTTGCACCTTGGGCACCACAAATATCTAGGCGACGCCGTCTGGAACTCCGACGTCGAAGTTCGCTTCATCGATTACGGTTCCTTCGCCGACAAATCGATGTCGGCGTGGCGAAAAACATGGTTGATGTTTGGGTTCCCCTTCACTGGATGGTCCCACTAGCACCTTACCTTGTTCGCGGAATTCTGGTCCGATCCAGCGTGCTACCCCTCGAAAATCGTTTATTGGGTCGCCATCCTCTCTGCCGTGCATTTCTGCGGCGTTTGGGGCAAATTTGGGAGGTACTACGCCCTTCCGTGGTTCGAAATACTACCCGCGATGCGTTGCTGGGCAGTACTGGAGGAACATTTCGGGACAGACATGACATAGAACTTTTGAAACGCCAGGACAAGCGACGGCTTTACTATCCGCTGAAAAATGGTCTCAATTGATATCTATTAGACAAACGCTTCAAGATATCTAACTCGTACCTCCAAGTCTTCAGGTCCCGTTTCACAGACTGAGGCAGGTGCACAAGCAGCTGATATCCGAAAGCAGGGTGTACAGAGAGAAGAGCGTCACCGTGGTGCATGGAATATGGGAAAATTTTGTGCAGATCTATGAGCGGCCAACTCGGCGGCAAGTAGAGGCTTGAGGGGGTGGCCTCTGTGTGGGCGAAAAAAGAGCTGCAGGCCGTCTAGGCTCCGAATCGCGCGCTGCACCAAGAGGTGCTCGAGCTCTGATTCTCTGGTTCGTCCCAAAAAAGATGGAAGTAGCGTGAAATTAGGTGGATTCCAGACAGTTTTTGTGGTAGAGTCTGTGATACAGTAGGATGAGACCACAGTTACAGAAATGCAGAGGGTCAACAAACGGCAGCCTGCTAGGAGCGAGTCGAGTCGAGTTTGGAGTGAGTAACTCGATGGGTCGAGTCAGTCACAACTCGAGTCCGACTCGATGTCAATTTGGTTGTGTTCAGCGACTTCAGCTTGGTTGACCGCTGCGGGCGCCGGGATGTCGTGGTCTAGACGCTATGAAGCTTACGTGTTCCGGCCCGGGGACCGTTGTGTCTTGGCGGATAAGCCAAATGGACACACCCGACTTCTGGAGTTCCAATTCTCTAGAGACGACTCTAGAGCCATCCATCAGGCTGATGGTGGAGAGAATAATCCTAAGCAAAAGTTGTATGTGGAAAGAACAAAAAATGAGGGTTGAGCCTTTTGATGGCAAACACTGGCTCATTTTCCGACCTTTGGCGCGTCTCCCCCCTTTTGCCTCAAATTAGATATTCTGTGTGACTCTAGCTCATCTACTGAACGCATTTTATACTGTCCTAAACATGTTTCGGTACCCTGTCAATCCCAGCAACTTTTTTTTGATCCAGATACCATTTATTTTTAATAAGGCCCTTATCTACTCGTTCAACACCTTAGATTCGTGGTGATACCGGGAGATAAATAAATTCACCGTGTTATTTGAGAACGAACACCAGCGATACGGCGGGAAAATACGGGTGGAGCCATCAAATATCGGAGGTTTACGCACACACCGGCAAACACTGTCCACCATCACTTCTCTGGAGCCTGGTCCCCAGTGGATTCGATCCTCTGGACTTCTCGGAGTCCTCCGTAACATTTTTTTCCGGGCTGGCAGGGAATCTGCACCGATGACCAAGCGATTTAACTATTAACGACGTGTCCAGGCGCACCCGGGCTGCCTGAGACCAACCTCGCTCGAATACATGTGCCCCAAATCCAGACGTTCCGGGAGTCAACTTTCCTGTCCACAGCGAATATATAACTGCCATGGCCCACTGAATCACCCAAACCAACCATGCCTTACTGCAGCATCTGCGTTGAGTCTTTCAAGGCGCCAGTCTGTCTTCCATGTGGCCATATCTTCTGCCGCGAGTGCATCGCTCGCACAGTCGATTCGGTGGACGCATCCAGCATCCAGCACTTCTGCCCAGCCTGCCGTGCGCCCTACAACGTCGTCGCCCCTGACCCTTCTCTCGTCCCCTCACATCTGCGCCCGCACCTCCTCCCACAAATCCGCCCCGTCTTCTTCGACGCCCCTCCACAAACAACCTCCGCATCCACATCGGAGCCCACCCGCACCCACGCGGACCCCGACCTCGGCCGCGCACTAGCCGAGAACACCGCCCTGCGTCTCGGGTGCACGACTTGGCGGCGCCGTGCCGAGGTCCACGCCGCCGCGAACCAGGGCCTGCTCGCCCTCGCCCGCACAGGCAAGACCCACGCCCTACGCATGCAGGCCGAGCGCGACGAGGCCCTGCGCCGTTGCGCCCTCCTCAAGCGCAAGCTGTGCGAGTTTGTGTGCGTACTCCTGTCTTCCCACTTAATACAATACAATACTGACTTGCAGGCGCAGCCCGGACCTCGAGTCAAAGCTGCGCGAGGCGCACGAGTCATTACACGTCCTCCCTGCGCAAACGCAGCCGTACGCGCACACCCCGCACGCACGCCTGCCCGCCGTGCCGAAGCGCAGCCGCAGCCCCGTGAGCATCCTTGGCCCCCCACTCAAGCGCCGGCGGCGCAGCGCGAGCGTAGAGGCGCGGGAACAAGCGCAGAATACGAACGACGCCCCCCGTGCCCCCGTCCCCTCCACCGCCAACCTCGTACATGCAGACGCACCCAAATCCGCGCCTCCAACCAGGACCGCGCCCCCACACCCCCCATTCGCCCCCCACCCTACCTCCCCATCCACCCCACCGAGCCCCCTTCTCTCCCCGCGCGCCGCCCCTGTTCTGGCGCCCCCATGCGGGTTGGTCAAAGCCACGTACCGCGGGCTGGACGCCGCACGCGCGGGGTGGTACTAGTTTCCTGGGGCTGGAGGGCGGGGTCGTGTTCCGTGGCGGGCGGGGTTCGGTGCTCCCCGATCCCATCCCTCCCCATATCCCTTCCCCCGCGCAGCCGCGTGCTTCCATCCGTCCATCCACCCTTCTCCTATTATTATCGTATAATCCCCCTCCATCCATTGCCTCATATCTGCATTCCATCCGGGACTCGATTTCGCGCATCCTCCACTCAACTGGGACTCCATTCAACCTGGCCGAATTCTCTCTCATTCTTTCTTTCGAGATAACACTGTATTCCTATGCATCATATATATATTGCACAGTGCACACACGTCATCTGCTGTTGTTGGGCCCCGGGATGGGCCTGATGGTCTACGTACAGTACATACCAGAGTCGAGATTGGCAAGCACCGCAAAAGATCCAAAGAAACAAACCAGCTGACGTACCCTGACGGTACGAATGGGGTCAGTTCGCGGGTTGCTGTAAAGTCACCGAGGACAACATATCAGATCTCAGAAACGTCGCGAATTCTATGATCGCTCTAAGCCCGACTTCAAACGTACTGTAACGCGGATTCTGTGGTCCCGCCGGATCTCATCGGCCATGACATACCGTATTCGGAGGAGGCCGACTGTCGCTACGAGCGGGGGAAAGCAGCCCTGTTGGTCCTGCTCTTCGTAAAGTCCATATGGCTTTCCGCAAGGCGTTCAATGCAAAGACGGCCCACCTCTCTTTTTTGATTCGACGCGCGAACCCTACCTCTGTTGACTCAGATGTTATACTTGCTTTTTTTAAACCGGATACCGGCATGCGGTGCTGCCATATCCAACCCGGTTTGTTTTTGATTGCGGGGGTACAAACGAACCGGCTCGGATGTTTCAAGATAAGAATTCCACTTATTTCCACCTCACCTCATGGCGCCAAACCGTTCTCTTTAAGTGAAGGAAAGAGATGGTGAAGTAACCATTACTTCCCCAGACCAGAGATGTCCAGCATGAGTGAGACCTCGCTCTCATTCCTTTCATCCATCCTCCCAAACAGTACCGCCAACACCATCATAGGCGCTTCGATCCTCGCCACGGTCACGGCACTCGTAATCCATCGCATCTCGCCGACGCGCCTGACCCGTGTGCTTGTTTCTCTCATGCATGAAACCGATGCGACATACATTGGCGCCATGGAGGCCGGAGTCATCCTGTGTGATGGCGACACGGATGCGCTGTCCAAGTGAGTCCGTGTTCTTATTCGCTGTTTAAA
Source organism: Mycena rebaudengoi (assembly GCA_029282285.1). Taxonomy (NCBI): domain Eukaryota; kingdom Fungi; phylum Basidiomycota; class Agaricomycetes; order Agaricales; family Mycenaceae; genus Mycena; species Mycena rebaudengoi. Next base: position 722,047 of record JARJCX010000069.1, read on the forward strand.
TCTAAATCTATTTCTCCAGACTGCAGATAAAGGCCTCACAGTTCCGCGAAGAGAGCCTCAGGAACTCGCTATCAATTTGGAAGATGCTCGCAGAATTTCTCTGCGGCCGCTCGCTGGCGCTCTACTGCTGTATCAGGGACGTTCAGGATCTGAAGACGCGAATCGAGGTGCGTCAACCATTTCTTGCCATTTTAAACTTCCCAGCGACTAATATTAGTGATTTAAAAAGATCTCGAAAGAGAAACAGTTGCGCAACCTCAACCCTACTGGTGGTGCTGGAACCGCAGCGTGGGCCATATCTGCTCGAAAGCGGCACATTCATCCTCCCGGCTCTCGCTACAATTGCAGATGCATCTAATTCTTTCTGTGATCCCCTTCAAATGGTCCTCTCCGAGTCGTCATATTTGCTACCTTGTTCTCGTACTGCTTTCCTCGAAGTTTACACCCTTGTTTTCTCCTCCGCATCGCCAATTAATGTATCTTATAATAAATATCCGCAGCGGTATTGCTTGCATTCGAATATGATTTAATGTTGCGGCACGTGAGCGGAGGAGATTTCGATTTGATTCTTGAAATAACTGTGCAAGTTGTCGCTTCCAATAATTGAATACAGTATCAGCACTCCGGTCCGTGCACTCGCGTGGAGCGTGAGGAGACAATCGCTCGATGTGCTGTTGCTCTGGGCCATCACTAAAATAGGAATTAAATTGAATTTCTCACCTTTAATACGCAAGTAGTCCACTGAGTTAGGGGATGGGCTGACTTTCCCACGGTTCGTTTTTTTTACAATTCAACAGTCTTCAGCCTTGCCGAGAGATATTTGGCCGTTCAAGTTACTTATCTATTGCACATATTCAGTTTTTGCAAAAATATATAGCATGAGACTGATACTTGTCCTGCGCAGCGCGCCGTCTTACATTATTGAAGCATAAAAAGGACGCCATTAACAAAATAGACTTGAAGGTGTGTTCCTTCTTATAATTACGCATGGGAGACTTGTACTAGATGATCGGTTCTCCTGTGAATGGAGGCATGAGGGTCGGGATTGATGATTAGTACGAGTACTTACTTATGTTACCACACATGCCCACTGCCTACGGATCCACACGCGCTGGAATTTCCCAATTGAGAACGTAATCCTCGTCTCACGGTTCACCCCCAGAAACCCCCCCGTAACTTAGCGACTCGCGCTCCCGCCGTAGCGCGAGGGTGATCGCAAACTGGACCGGATCAGGTGGTCTCGCCCGCAGTCCCGATTTTCCTCACGGTTCCACAGACCACAAAATGCCAAGTAGTGCGGACGATTTGGAATCGGCCGGCATAACCTACATACCCTCGCTGGAATAATATTTTTATCGTGCTCGATGTAACTGATGCGACGACATGGCGAACGGCGAACAGAATACTTCCGCTCCGACACTTTATGTTCTCTGATTAATACAGGCCGTCTCTTTTGGTGTCCTTCTACAATATACATACCTACCCCGACTCTTTCGGTCCTTCTCCTGGAAGCCTCAACCCTCAATCTATTTTATTCCTGGCCTTCAGAATATAGGATTCCCGAGATGGTGATCAACCGGCGGAGCATTGAGGGTGTGTACCCGTAGCATATTATATTCTGGCGTCATGTATGTACATGGACACCAGCTGTTTCCTGATCATCATGACTGCGTCGGAATCGGAATATACCTACCTACCTACCTATTACCATTAATATTGCGCGTCCTGCTAGAACCATCTTCCCACTGCATTCGGCACAAGGTGTATGCGCAGTCTGCGGCGTGCCACATGATAGAGCAGTTCGCGGAATGCACTGGTAGGAAGCTGCTGCGGGTGCGAAAGCCGTATTTCGGTTGTCTCACATGCCAGATGGAGCAGTCTGCAGTCGCGACGGATCGCCGCAGCATTACCGACGAAACCCCTCAGCATGCAGAAATTGAAACTGTCGTTTATTATCCAAGCACAGTGTTTGTTTATTATTGCTAATTTCCACGTCTTTGCCTAATACAAGACTGAGGTACATACAGCCGAAAGTTAGGATTGGAGGGAAGCACGTCAGGTGGGCGGGAGCCGCGTCAACTTGGAGGGAGCCGCGTTAATTTGACGGGAGTCGCGTTAATTTGGCGGGAGGCGCGTCGAATTGGAGGGAGTCGCGTAGATTTGGCGGGAGGCGCGTCCAGTTCGCAGGAGCGGCGTCAAATTGACAGGAGACACGTCCAAATCGCAGGAGACGCGTCAAGGACATGACAGACGCGCCAAACGCGTTGCAGACGAACCGAGTCCCGCAGATCGGGATTTTCCGCGAGTGCAGAGTTCGCAAGACCAGCACGAGAAGAAATTCCAGAATCCGCGCGTCAAGTCGGTAGAAAGCGCATGGGAAAGACGGCCTCGCGGGCGGGACGTCCGAATCCCGATTTTGAGCTTTCGGCGCAAGTTTTGAGGCGGGTGGGGGCGGGAATTCGAAAGAGAACATCGGATATGAGTCGGGGCGAGAAAGAATCGGAACCAAGATTATTTAGAGCCTCGATTTGAGCCGGGAGGGTGGGGAGTGGAACAAATTGAATTCGTAAGGTAAAAGGTAAAAAAGCGTGGAAAGAAGGCGCTGCGTCGGTCGCAGGAAGGCGATACCTTGACTTGGAATTTCTAGTCTTCGAAGTCGCAGTTTTGAGCCAAGTGGGTCGCGGGGGTTCAGAAAATCGAGTTTACTTGGTGGGAAAGACTTGAAAGAAGGCATAGCGTCAGTCGCAGCAAGACGATAGCTTGATTTGGAATTCGTAAGACTCGAAGTCGCGGTTTCAAGCCAGTAGCGCCGCGAGGCTTCAAAATATCGAACTTGCCTGGTAGGAAAGACCTGGAAGAACGCGCTGCGTCGATCACGGGAAGGCGATAGCTTGATTTGGAATTCTAGGCATTGAGGTTGCGGTTTTGAGCCAGCAAGGTCACGGTGTATCGCTCGAAGGTCGCGGGCAAGCAGGCGCGCGCGGGGGCGGGCGCCGGGGTGCGCATGTACGGGGTAGAAGGGCATAACGAACAGAGCGCGAGGGACAACAAGCAGCAAGCAACCGGCCGCACCACGGGTCCAGCTCTCGCTCCAGGTGATTCGCGCGCGCGCATTCGGTGTTCCAAGGCGTGCGTCGGTAGCGGCGCAGATAGATGGATGGACGGATGCAGGGGCAGCGTTGGGGCAGACAGGCAGGCGCGCGCGCGTCGCCGGCGTGGGCGGGCCTGTCAGCGCGTGGCGGGAGGGCGCGGCGCACAACACACGGGGGGCATGGGCGGCTGGTTGGCTGGTTGGCGCTGTTCGAACATCGGGTCGAGTCGAATCATCGTGTCCTGTCGGTGGAAGTAGAAGGTCGAACGAAAGCGAATGGGGAGGGCGGCGGAGGCGGCGGCGTGTGTATCCCGGTCATGATCAGATAGCGTAATAATGCACCCTCGCACGGGGCACCATCCATGGTGCGTGCGGTGCGATGTATAATGTGCGACTTGGCCACGCGCGAATCGGTGGGATGGACGAAGAGCGAAGAGGTGCGTGAGTGATGTTGGAAGAGGCGTAATAGCAAGGGGGGGTGGCGCGCGAGGGCGGGACACTTGATGATGAGAAAGGCCGTGAGGTTGAGGCGCGAACAGCGGGCAACCGCGGGCGTAGAGCGCAGATGAGACGAATACAAAGAAGCAAACGAGGACAACGCCGGTGTATCGGCACGCGTGAGGCACGGAACCACAGCAAAAAAGTGGCCGTTCGCCTACAAGCGCAATGATGGAGGTGCTGGATCGGGGACGGAGTGCAGGACATGCCATACCAGCCAAGAGAAGCGGGGAGGGAGATCAGAAGCTAGAGATGCCGCGTTGCTGCTGGTTGACGGCGCGGACACTCAGAACCTCGTTGATATGGCGGAGGTGTTTGACCTCGGACTCCGCCTCCTTCAATCTCCGCTCCAGATCTCCCTTTGCGATCTCGAGATTCCGGACGTGACTGGCCGCTGAAGGAGAATTTAAGTTAGAAAATTATTTGTCACCAAAAAGAGAACAAAGGACTAACCTCGATCAAGCAGGGAGACTTTGCTGGACTTCTGGTTGCGGGTGGGGAGCGTGTCCTTCAGAGGCGGGTATCCATTGCGGAGCTCGTCCCGTCGCCGTTGCGCCGACTCGATGCGCTGCTTGCGGATAGTCTCGCGGCGCGAGTCGAGCCCGCCGGTGAGGCTGTTGGTGGTCGGCCGGAAGTCGTCGTCCTCGTCGTCGCTCTCGTCGTCCGCTGCGCGCCGTGTGGGCTTACGGCGCGGGGCCCGAGTGCGCGTGGGTGGTGACGCAGCAATCGGATTGAAGCGATGGGACGCGATTGAGCGCGGGACGGCGGCGAAGCGGGCGGCAAATGAGAGCCGCTACCCCGACTTCGCCGGAGGTGAGGGCATCCGAGGACATCTCGCCGGCGCGCCCAGGGTGTAGGAGGGCCCGAGCAGCGGGGGGGAGAGATGCCTGCGCCGTCCAAGGGCGTATAACGACGGGTGGGCGGGTTAAACGGGGCGGCGACGGGAGTGGGGGAAGCAGGGGGCGACGACGACGAGTAGTAAGCCTCGTCGGGGGTGTGGCCGAGGCCCATATGGTTGTGCAGCGAGCTGAACGACGTCGGACTGGCGGGGACTAGATAATGAAATAAAAAGTCAGCGCAGTGCAAGCGAAAAGCTGGTGTGCGTCCATATAGAATGGACGTGGTCGAATTCCATAGACATTTGGACACAAGGGAGTAGTTGCAGTGAAGAGGGGGGAGGAGGGGGGGGCGTGTCCATTGCGTCCATATAGGATGGGGTCATGGGGGCGTGGTCGAATTCCATAGACATTTGGACACAAGGGAGTTACAGTGAACAGGGGGAGGAGGAAGGCGGGGAGAGAAAGGGGATGCCGGAGTTTCGTGGCCCTTTGATGGTGGTTATCAACTTACCGTTTTTGGTTAACTTCTCCTTATTACTTAAGAGTTAGTCATCTAAGAAGTGATCACTACTATCATTAGCCCACCTTTGCAAAAATAAATTGATGGCGACCCTACACTCGCAATTCTTGTCGGTTTGCACTCGGAATTGACAGGGAGGTTCATTCCTACTGGAAGATGTCGAATCCAGAGTTATTTGAGCTTTGGGGCCGAATTGAGCCTGCAGTGGAGTTGCCGAAGCCAGCGATCAAAAAGGCCCACCTTTGCAAAAAAAAGTTTCGCCTTATGCTGAACTCAGTTTGGCTTCATGTACTCTGAGAAAAATAGTGCTCGACTACTGGGAAGCAGGAGAATCCGAACATTCTTTGTTTCAAGTAAATTGAGGCAGTATTCATGTCGCAAAATATTCCAACTTTTTTTTGCAAAGGTGGGCTGTTTGGCAAAGGTGGGCTAATGATAGTACTGGGAGTGTTCCGCAAATTGATTACAGCTGTTTTGAAAACGATAGGCAGGTTGGATTTTAGAGCTGAGTTCGGCTAACCTAAGCGCTGTTAACGTTGCTGAATTTAGACAAACTTTCGAGAATCCACCATACCAGCGCCCACGAAAAAGCTTGAACAATCATGACGAATGACCTGACGTTTGCGTGGAGCGGCGGCCTGATATCCTGCGCCATCAGCTTCAGTCTTTCACCATGAACCAGTACAACAGCATGTCGGTAGCTGCTCAGACTAGCCTAGACTAGCGCTCATCCGTCATGACTGCCAAAAATAGTGAGTGTGGAGCTGTGTGGAGCTACGGCCCGAACTCAGCTAACCTGCCTATCGTTTCCAAAACAGCTGTAAACATGTTTTGCAACCGATCCACGGATCGGGAACATGGAGATAAAGGTGATTATATCGCAATAAAACGTGTTAAGCGAGAAGAATGGAGTCACGTTGAATCTTGGTCAGTGGAATAGGTCCGAGCAGACAGTACGAGGCCACTGGATGATCGAAGGGACAGCACGAGCCAGGTAGAAGCGCTGGCTTATTCCATGCCACGCTAAGAGGACTTCGGCATAGTCCGGACCTTCGCGCTGTTCGCAGCATATCCAGCAGCGTGCAGGAAAGAAAATGACATCTACCGGAAATATAGAGTTCGTTCGATTTGATCTATTGAATAACACGAGACGACTGCATTAGGAATGTCCGTCGCGAAATATTGGCTCCCAAGATTCGAAGACTTTGGTGAATGTGTAAGTGTATCCGGGGAATGGGCGAGACACACGCCGATGCAACATGCCGCAGCTGTATCTGGTTTAGATGTGCTGACGGTATGGTAGGTTCGCGGATCGTTCAGTCCATCCCATCCATCCTACTGTCTTGGCCGCCAAAGAAAAGAAGCCGGATTAGGTATGTCGGCACCCGTTTCGGGACCTGCCAAGGAGGTCAGGCACCTCTTTGATCTCATCAAAGTCGGCGGTTGGTAACCTGCGACCTCCTGCGACCCCTGTCAAGGTGTAGCTATCCACCGGACAGGATCTTCGTTCCATTGTGTAAAGCAGTGTGTTTTTAGAGGTGTGTCCACCTATTTGTTAAAGCGTCTGGTTAAGTATCTACATATTCTCTGGGCTGTTTTCACTCGTAGTGGAAGAGATGTTTGCAGAAATCGGGATTTTAAAGGGTGACTTTACATATAACTGCTGGGCGGCAGAGAAACACGGAAGCTGTACTGGAAATGGATAGTGGTGCAAAAGTTGCGCCACAGCCCGAGGATAGATCAATCATAGGTCCTATTCTTATGGTGGCGTGTCAAGACATATCTTCTGTTACATGGCGCCAATCCATTCTCTATAAATTGGCGAAGTACTCGCCATGACTTCCCCACACCAGAGATGTCCAACATGGGCGAAACCTCCCTCTCCTTCGTTTCATCCATTCTCCCAAACAATACCGCCAACACGATCATCGGTGTTTCTATTCTCACCGCGGCGACGGCACTCATAATCCATCACATCTCGCCGACACGCTTGACCCGTGTGCTTGTTACTCTCATGCACGAAACCGACATGATATATATTCGTGCTGCCGAGGCCGGACTGGTCCCCAGCGACTTCGATACGGACGCGCTGTTCAAGTGAGTTGGATTGTTTTAATCATTGTCCAAATTTAACTTTTTTTCTTCCAGGCTGCAGAAAAAGGTCTCGGAGCTCTACGAAGAGAGCCTCAGAAACTCGTTATCGGCCCGAAAAATGCTCGCAGAAATTCTCCAGGGCCGCTCTCTGGTGCTATACCACTGCATCAGGGACGTTCAGGATCTGAAGACGCGAATTGAAGTATAAGGTCACCCGTGCTCTCCTGGCAACTAATAATATTTACAATTCAAACAGATCTCGAAGGAAGAGCAACTGCGCAACCTCAATCCTACGGGTGCCGGAACGGCAGCATGGACCATGTCTGCTCGAAGGCGTCAGATTTACCCTCCAGGCTCCCCGTGCCACTGCAGATGCAGTTAATTTTCTGTGATCCGCACCAAATGATCCTCTCGTCTCGTCGTCATACTGCTTACTTGTTTTCATACTGCTTTCTTCGAAGTTTACGCCCTTGTGTTCTCTTCCACGTCGCGAATTAATGTATCCTTAAATAAATATCCGCAGCCGCTTGTTTCTTGCATTCGAATACGATATAGTGCTGCGGGACTTGCGGGCGAGATTGAGTAGTACGTAGAGGATTTCTAGGATTCTTGAAATAACTGTGTTTTCAATAAATTGAATCCAGTCCGGATGCCGGTCTGTGCTCTGGTCCGTGCACTCACGTAGAGCGTGAGGAGGCAACCCCTTTTTGTTTGTTTTGGTAGTCGGAACATGCCATCTTGATGCGCTGTTACTCTGTACCCATCAGTAAAATAGGAATTAAATTGGATCTCTCAGCTTCATGAGTTGCAATCACGCGAGTAGTCTACATTAGGAATGTTTTTAGCTGTTGAAGTCTTGTTCGGCGGCGCCCGTGAGTTATGTGTGAGCGAAATTGACTTTCCCACGGTTCTTTTTTTTCTTTCGACATACGCTGAGAGATACTTGACCGTCTGGGTTATTTATCTATTGCGCACATTCAGCTTTTACAGACATATTTAGCATGAGACTGACACATGTCCTGCGCAGCGCGCCATCTTATATTATTGTTCAAACTCCCGCATATTCTTTAGGGCACCTTGAAATTAGTCATAAAGCTGGGGGACATGTTTTATCCAAACCTAACCCCCGAACCCGAACCTGAGCTCTTACCCTCGAACCCAAACGCCTAGCCTCGCTAACGTGAACCGTAATCATAGTCTCGCCAGCTGCATCATCGGCCCGCACGATAACTTGCGCGTTCCGAATGATCCGGCGGGGCTTGAGCCTCCCTCACGTGATACCATCGTCCTCGCTCGCAAATCTACTCCCAGGAATAAATAGAAAAAGATGAGCCCATATCATTGATATCTGACATGGCTAAGCAAGAGCATCATCGCTACGACGGAGGGATTATTTAAAGATCTCCACAGCTGGCCCGGAGGAATGTCTCGGTTTTATTTGGGTCCGCCCATACTACCTCTTCTGCATTTAGCCCATGATCCAGGTCGGATACGGAGTCTCGTTTTGAAGTGTCAATGGATTACCAGAAGACAACAACGACCTCCCACACTAGCCCTATAATCAAGAATATGGCCCCTATTCTTGGGGGCCCATAACGCCACCTCGACTCCCCATCCGGTCGCTTGCTTTGTGGCTGATATAAAAGGAGAAAAGGTGATAGCATTTCACCATTAACTCCCCCGGAGCCTTACAAGAGATGTTCAACATAAGTGAAATCTCACTCTCACTCGTTTCATCCATTTTCCCAAACAATACTACCGCCAACACGATCATATTAGACTTCGTTCCTTACCACGGGCACGGCACTCGTAATCCATCACATCTCACCGACGCGCTTGACCCGTCTACTATGGAGGAAACCCAACAATGAATACGAAAAGACAAAGTTGCTGCGAATTCCTTTGGAATTGTGGGGCGAAATTGAGTAGCCATAAGTAAATAATAACTCGGTTCATTAGCTCTAATTTATTTCATTGCATACAGCGCGAAGGGTCCGTACTTACAGCATATGAAACGAGATGCTTTGCTGGCGGTCAACCTAGTAAATGATTCATCAGCTTACACTGCAAGAGAAAATAGATTTCGAGAGGATCGCCTTTCGCGTTGACCTCTCTGAACACTCCTCCCCGCATTCAAGGCACCTATATCTTGATGGTCCTTCTCACTGATTCCCGGATGCGCGCTCTTGAGCATCAGATACATGAAGCGTCCCACGATAATCTATTCACTAGCCCGCGCGCCGGCAAGTGGCTGGAATTCACGTACGTGTTTCCCGTATTGCGTTTGCTCAAGGTGAATGCATAAAGCGCAAGCGATCACTGTCGTCGACTCACCGAGGACTCCAGACCTATCGCATGGTGCGCCTTGAGCAGCACAAATATCTAGACGATCCCGTCTGGAACTCCGTCGTCGTTCACTTCATCGATAACGGCTCCTTCGCCGACAAACCAATGTCGGCGCGGCGCAAAACATGGCTGATGTTTGGACTTCCCTTCACCGGATGGTTCCACTACGAGTACATGAATACCTTGTTTCGCAAAATTCTGGTCCGATCCAGCGTGCTACCCCTCGAAAGTCGTTTATTGGGCCGCCATCCTCTCTGCCGTGCTTTCTGCGACGCTTGGGGCAAATTTGGGAGGTACTACGCCATTCCGTGGTTCGAAGTACTGCCCGTGGTGCGTTGGTGGGCAGAGCTGGAGGAGTATCTCGGGACGGATATGACGCAGAACTTCGGAAGCGCCAGGATAAGCGACGGTCTACTATTCGCTGAAAGACGGTCTTGATTAGTCTCTATTAGACAAACACTTCAAGACATCCAACTCGTACCTCTAGGTCTTCATGCGGCGCACCACCTCAAAAGCCAGGTCCCGTTTCACAGACTGAGGCAGGCACACACGCAGCTGATGTCCGAAGGCAGGGCGTCCAGAGAGAAGAGCGTCACCGTGGTGCATGGTATGTGGGAGACTTTTGCGCAAATCTATGAGCAGCCGACGAAATTCAGCAGCAGGTAGAGGGGGGTAGCCGCTGTGTGGGTGGGCAAAGAAGAGCTGGAGGCCGTCTAGGCTCCGAATCGCGAGCTGCATCACGAGGTGTTCGATCTTTGATTCTCTGGTTCGTCCCAAAAAAGGTGGAGGTGGCGTGAAATTGGGTGGATTCCAGACAGTTTTGTGGTAGAGTCTGTGATACAGTAGGATGATACCACGGTTACAGAATGCAGAGGGGCCAACAAACGGCAGCCTGCTAGGAGCGAGTCGAGTCGAGTTCGGAGTGAGTAACTCGATGGGTCGAGTCAGTCACAACTCGAGTCCGACTAGATGTCAATTTGGCTGTGTTCAGCGACTTCAGCCTGGTTGACCGCTGGGATGTCGTGGTCTTGTTGATGAAGCTTACGTGTTCCGGCCCGGGGACGGTTGTGTCTTGACGGATAAGCCGGATGGCGCCGGACACCGGAGGACGTCGAATCCAATTCTCTAGAGACGACTCTAGAGCTATCCATCAGGACGATGGTGGAGAGAATAATCCTATGTGAGTCTAGCTCATATCGTGAACACGTTTCGGTACCCTGTTAATCCCAGCAACTTTTTTTTGATCCACCATTTATTTTTAATAAAGCTCTCAAGTCTTATATCTCAACTCATTGAACACCTTAGATTCGTGGTGATACCGGGAGATAAATAAATTCAGCGTGTTATTTGAGAACGAACACCAGCGATACGGCGGGAAAATACGGGTGGAGCCATCAAATATCGGAGGTTTACGCACACACCGGCAAACACCGTCCACGAGCCTGGTCCCCATCCTCTGGACTTCTCGGAGTCCTCCGTACCATTTCTTTTCGGGCTGGCAGGGAATCTGCACCGATGGCCAAGCGATTTAACGATTAACGACGTGTCCAGGCGCACCCGGGTGGCCTGAGACCAACCTCGCTCGTTATAAATACCTGTACCCGGAGTCAACTTTCCCGTCCACAGCGAATATATAACTGCCATGGCCCAGTAATCGGTCCATACCAACTATGCCTTACTGCAGCATCTGCTTCGAGTCTTTCAAGGCGCCGGTCTGTCTCCCATGTGGGCACATCTTCTGCCGCGAGTGCATCGCCCGCACAGTCGACGCGGTGGACGCGTGCAGCATCCAGCACTTCTGCCCCGCCTGCCGTGCGCCCTACAACGTCGTCTCCCCTGACCCTTCTCTCGTCCCCTCATATCTACGCCCGCACCTCCTCCCGCAAATCCGCCCCGTCTTCTTTGACTCCCTTCCAGCCGCATCCACATCGGTGGCCCCCGCACGCACGCACTCTGACCCCGACCTCGGCCGCGCACTAGCGGAGAACACCGCCCTGCGTCTCGGGTGCACGACTTGGCGGCGCCGTGCCGAGGTCCACGCCGCCGCGAACCAGGGACTGCTCGCCCTCGCCCGCACAGGCAAGACCCACGCCCTGCGCATGCAAGCCGAGCGCGATGAGGCCCTGCGCCGCTGCGCCCTCCTCAAGCGCAAGCTCTGCGAGCTCATGTGCGTCATTCCCCCCACTCCTGTCATCTGCCTAATACTGACTCGCATGCGCAGCCCGGACCTCGAGTCAAAGCTGCGCGACGCAGCACATGCGCACGAGTCATTGCACGTTCTTCCTACGCAGAAGCAGCCGCACGCACACGCCCCGCACGCACGCCCGTCCGCACCAGTCGCGCGCGCCCCCTTCCGGCCCCTCGCGCCCCTCGCGCCCACCGTGCCGAAACGCAGCTGCAGCCCCGTGAGCATCCTTGGACCCCCATTCAAGCGCCGGCGGCGCAGCGGGAGCGTCGAGGCGCGCGGTGCGCAGGTACCTCTCCCCGCGCCTCATACCAACGACGCCCCCCATGCCCCCGTCCCCTCCACTGCCAACCTCGTACATGCAGACGCACCCAAATCCGCGCCTCCAACCAGGACCGCGCCCACACACCCCTCATTCGCCCCACACCCCTCCCCCCCATCCACCCCACCGAGCCCCCTCCTCTCCCCGCGCGCCGCGCCCGCTCTGGCGCCCGCGTTGTGGACACCCCTACCCCCGCCGCCCCCATGCGGGCAGGTCGAAGCCGCGTACCGCGGGCTGGACGCCGCGCTCGCGGGGTGGTGCTAGCTGTTCTCGCGGGGTGCTCATCCAATCCCATCCCATCTCTCGCTTCCCCCGGCCTACCTCCACAGCTCCGTCCATCCTTCCCCACCTATTATTATCACAGACATAATCCATTCCACCGGGACTCGCGAATTCTCTCTCATTCCTTCTTTCGGGATAACACTGTAATCTTATCAAACGTCATATATATATTATATACCACACGGGATGCGCCGATTTACTTGGTGTGTCGATGAACAAGGTCTGGATGGAGCGAGTAAGACGAGGACCCTGACAATATCCCTAATCCCAATCCCGACAAATTTTGGGAAGTTTTGCGTTTGGCCTATGTCAAATCCCGACATTTTAGCATTTTCGATTCTCGGAGCTAGATCATGAGATCGAGCAAAAAGAGATCACTCTCCCAGCCAAGAAGAGATCCCTCTCCAGCCAAGAAGCCTTAATTTGATCCTTGATGTTGGTAAACCACGCCAACAGCATGGCATTTATGCTCTCTATCCACGCGCGTAGGTGCGTCACGCGCAGCACGACTACCCATGTATGGTATGTTGTACGATTTGGGCCCAGGCGTGCTCTCCACTCAGAGATCTGATTGATTGGTGGGCTAGGTGGCTGGTTGAGTTTTTTTTTTACGTGACCAACCCCAGTGCAGTAACCAGCCTCGCAGCGGATAAGTACAGACAGATCTACGCGTCGTGCAGGCATTGTTGGCGTCAGCGGCTCACCCCCTGTGCGCCCTGGGCTAGTACTTACACTCCCACGTACGTACCCCACTGTGGTACCGCTGCGGCCACCCCCGGCTCCGAAATAATATGTTATAATGGACTGAACAAGTAAGAACGGCCGGCTGTTCCGCCAACTTTTGGGTCGTAACTGCTGCCGATCGAGAAATATAATAGATCTCGATGCCGCTAGGGGCTATGGCGGTCCACTGATGCACATTTAATCTGCCGCAATATATATTCCGGAATTTTGCCCTTTGGTATCTAATGCTCAATATATTTATAAAAACTGAATGTGTGCAATGGATCAGCAACTCGACTCTCCCGTCCTGGCTGAATACTGTTGGGTTAAAAAAAACGAACCGTGAGAAAGTCAATTTGCGTCGCCTCTACAGCGACTTTAAAATCCAAAACCATCTCCTATAGTAGGCCACTCGCGCTACTATAACTCTTGAAACTGAACGGTTCCATTGAATTCTCCTTTTAACTTGTGGGTACACAGCAGCGCATCAAGTTCACATCTCCCGCCTGGCAACAAAACAAAAAACGATTGCCTCCTCATGCCTTACGTGAGTGCACGGACCGGAGTGACGGCGGGCATCCGGACTGGATTCAATTTATTGACAGTGAAAAAACAGTTATTTCAAGAATCATTACATAAAGTCTTCTCCACTCAATCTCGGCCGCAAGTCCCGCAACATTAAATCGTATTCAAATGCAGGTTGCAAGCGGCTGCGGTTATTTAAGGATGCATTAATTGGCGACGTGGAGGGAGAATACAAGCGCGCAAACAATCAGCGAGGAAAGCAGTACGAAAACAAAGAAAGCGGCAAATATGACGATGAAGAGAGGACCATTTGGAGCGGATCACAGAAGGAATTAGATGCATCTGCAATTGCAGCGAGAGCCGGGAGGATGAACGTGTCGCCTCCGAGCAGACATGGCCCACGCTGCGGTTCCAGCACCACCGGTAGGGTTGAGGTTCCGCAACTGTTTCTCTTTCGAGATCTTTTTGAATTGTTAATATTAGTCGCTGGGAAGTTTAAAATGGCAAGAAATGGTGACACACCTCGATTCGCGCCTTCAGATCCTGAACGTCCCCGATACACCGGTAGAGCGCGAGCGACCGGCCGCGAAAAAATTCGGCGAGCATTTTCCAGGTTGAGAGCGAGTTCCTCAGGCTCTCTTCGCGGAGTTGCGAGGCCTTTATCTGCAGTCTGGAGAAACAGAATTAGATTTAAACAGTGAATAAAAACACGGGCTCACTTGGACAGCGCGTCCGTGTCGTCATCACACAGGATGACTCCGGCCTCCATTGCGCCAATGTATGTCGCATCGGTTTCGTACATGAGCGAAACAAGCACACGGGTCAGGCGCGTCGGCGAGATGTGATGGATTACGAGTGCCGTGACCGTGGCGAGGATCGAAGCGCCTATGACGGTGTTGGCGGTACTGTTTGGGAGGATGGATGAAAGGAATGAGAGCAAGGTCTCACTCATGCTGGACATCTCAAGTTGGACTAGGGCAAATATCTGGGCGCCAGGTGAGTCTCAACTTATACAGACGTGGTAACGAGTGGCTGTGCGTCCGAATCAAATTTTGGCTGGCTGGCATTACAATCTGGGTGAAGACGCCCATATAAAATTGAGCATTTTCGGACCGGTCCCAAAATATACGAAAAAGAGCACCCGATCTCAAATACTTTCTCCATGCGGAGATGTCACAAGCATTCAGTCTCCAAGGCACTGAAGTTTACGGCAGGCAATGTCTGTGCCGCATCAATCAGAATGACGGCGGTTTGGCGGCCAGAACTGATCGCTTCGCAGTATGGGAGTTTCCCTAACTCAGCGCTCCAGGGGCGCGAGGAACCTGAAAATATATGTTTTTCTTTTCGCCGTCGGGTATTGCTGGACCCTTGCCAAGTCATCTCAAATTTGAGACCGCAACTCACATTCTCTGTCGATGTCTAACGGTCGCAAATGCAACTCGTAATAAATAATTATTCAAATGTCTGGGCGTGGAAAGAGGAGGAATTCGTGGCTTCTCAAAATCTGATCTTCCCCATCAATCGCTGGCTGCAAGGTCGGACCAGTTTGGTTTGGGACTGCACGATGCTGTGGATCGAGTCTTCTCCGACCGATTAGGACCTAACGTTACTTCCATTGGTATTGTCCACACTACCAACACATTCATAAAGGTGTGCGAGGAATATTAGTTCGTGCCCGTGCTGTTGGACTCCCACACCGGCCCATTTCTTGTGGCGCATCAAGACGCCGAGATTCGTCTGTCATAGCGCCAATCAATTCTCTATAAAACGGCGGTGTACTCGCCATGCCATGACCTCAAAGTTAGCGGCACGTAAAGCTCCACAATGTCTAAACTATGTCCTCTTCACTCCCTACCCATATTCCTCCTCTTTCCACGTCCAGACATTTGAATAATTATTTATTACGAGTTGCATTTGCGACCGTTGGACATCGACAGAGAATGTGAGTTGCGGTCTCAAATTTGAGATGACTTGGCAAGGGTCCAGCAATACCCGACGGCGAAAAGAAAAACATATATTTTCAGGTTCCTCGCGCCCCTGGAGCGCTGAGTTAGGGAAATTCCCATACTGCGAAGCGATCAGTTCTGGCCGCCAAACCGCCGTCATTCTGATTGATGCGGCACAGACATTGCCTGCCGTAAACTTCAGTGCCTCGGAGACTGAATGCTTGTGACATCTCCGCATGGAGAAAGTATTTGAGATCGGGTGCTCTTTTTCGTATATTTTGGGACCGGTCCGAAAATGCTCAATTTTATATGGGCGTCTTCACCCAGATTGAAATGCCAGCCAGCCAAAATCTTGATTCCGACGTTCTGTGGCACATGGGAGCCACTATCGATGAACGGACCGCTCGGGTAGAGCCGTAACTCCCTCACACCTGAATGCAACCACGCCTTGTCTAGATGACATAACTATATTCTGGGCTTCTTTGAATCGGGTGGATAAATCCGGTGGGCTCGGGACGACAAACCCAATCCCAAATCTGCGCAGGAGGTAAATTCAGAAATTCAAAAATTCAAAAGCTAATTTCAGCGCACACTGCTCTCACTGTAAGTAACGAGAGAACAACGGAAATTGCTTATGTGCCAGTACTAGTGGGTACAGCCGATATGGGCAGAATGTGTTGGTAGTGTGGACAATACCAATCGAAGTAACGTTAGCTCCTAATCGGTCGAAGAAGACCCGATCCACAGCATCGTGCAGTCCCAAACCAAACTGGTCCGACCTTGCAGCCAGGGATTGATGGGGAAGATCAGATTTTGAGAAGCCACGAAAGGGTATATTATAAGCTCAGTCATCCCTTCTGATATTTGTCCAACATCTTCCTCAGACCAGAGATGTCCAGCATAGGCGAAACCTCACTCTCATTCATTTCATCCATCCTCCCAAACAGTACCGCCAACACCATCATAGGCGCTTCGATCCTCGCCACGGTCACGACACTCGTAATCCATCACATCTCGCCGACGCGCCTGACCCGTGTGCTTATTTCGCTCATGTACGAAACCGATGCGACATACATTGGCGCCATGGAGGCCGGAGTCATCCTGTGTGATGGCGATACGGACTCGCTGTCCAAGTGAGTCCGTGTTTTTATTCACTGTTTAAATCTATTTCTATTTCTCCAGACTGCAGATAAAGGCCTCACAACTCCGCGAAGAGAGCCTCAGGAACTCGCTATCAATTTGGAAGATGCTCGCAGAATTTCTCTGCGGCCGCTCGCTGGCGCTCTACTGCTGTATCAGGGACGTTCAGGATCTGAAGACGCGAATCGAGGTGCGTCAACCATTTCTTGCCATTTTAAACTTCCCAGCGACTAATATTAGCGATTGAAAAAGATCTCAAAAGAGAAACAGTTGCGGAACCTCAACCCTACCGGTGGTACTGGAACCGCAGCGTGGACCATGTCTGCTCGAAGGCGGCACATTCATCTTCCCGGCTCTCACTGCAATTGCAGATGCATCTGATTCTTTCTGTGATCCCCTCTAAATGGTCCTCTCATCGTCGTCATGTTTGCTGCTTTCTTTTTTTTCATACTGCTTTCCTCAGTGATTGTTTGTGCGCTTGTATTCTCCTCCGTGTCGCCAATTAATGTATCTTCAAATAAATATCCGCAGCGGCGTTGCTTGAATTCGAATACGATTTAATGTTGCTGTATTTGAGTGGAGGAGATTTCGATTTGTTTCTTGAAGTAACTGTGCAAGTTTTCACTTCCAACAATAATTGAATACAGTATCAGCACTTCAGTCCGTGAACTTGCGTAGAGCGTGAGGAGATAATCACTCGATGTGCTGTTGCTCACCAAGATGGGAATTAAATTGAATTTTTCAGCTTTAATACACGAGTAGTCAACTGAGTATAGGGGATGGGTTGACTTTCCCACGGTTCGTTTTTTCTTCAAATCAACAGTCTTCGGCCTCGTCGTGAGATACTTGGCAGTTTAAGTTACTTATCTATTGCGCATATTCAGTTTTTGCCAAAATATTTAGCATGAGACTGATACATGTCCTGCGCAGCACGCCCTCTTATATTATTGGAGCGTAAAAGGACGCCATTAGCAAAATAGACTTGAAGGTGCATTCCTTCTTATAATTACGCATGGGAGACTTGTGCTAGATGATTGGTTCCCCTGTGAATGGAGGCCTGAGTGAGGCACCGTGGAGGGTCGGGAGCACCGGTGATTGATGATTAGTACGAGCACTTACTTATGTTACCAAATATACTGTACAATGCATTTGGTATAGAGCATCGTGGCCGCCCGCCCCCTTATATATTCACTACCCCGCTCAGGCCAATGGGCGGTGCGAGGGGAACGGGGACGCAGATCATCGTGTTCATGCGCCTCCGAATTAGACCACCGTCCCACGTGGGGAGACGTGCGGCGGGGAAAGTGCATATTGTGTGGACTTCAGATATTCCATGCGCTGTGTGAATATTATTATTACAGCCGATCCCGAAAGCTCAAGTCGTTTCACACGTGAAACAAGAACATGCCCACTACCTACGGATCCAAACACTCTGGAATTTTTATCCTCGTCTTACGGTTCACCTCCAGAAACCCCGTCGTACCTTAGCGACTCGCACTCCCGCCGTAGCGCGAAGGTGATCGCAAACTGGACCGGATCAGGTGGTCGCATGCCAAGTAGTGCGGACGATTTTGATTTGGCCGGAATAACATGCGTACCCTCGCTGAAATAATATTTTTATCGTGCACGATGTAACTGATGCGACGACATGGCGAACGGAAGATACTTCCGCTCCGACACTTTATGTTCTCTGATTAATTCAGGCCGTCTCTTTTGGTGTCCTTCTCCAATATACATACCTACCTACCCTGACTCTTTCGGACTTTCTCCTGACAGCCTCAAGCCTCCACTTATTTTATTCCTGGCCTTCAGAATATAGGATTCCTGAAATGGCGATTAACCGGCGGAGGATTGAGGGTATGTACCCGTAGAATATTATATTCTGGCGTCATGTATGTACATGGACACCAGCTGTTTCCTGATCATCATGACTGCGTCGGAATTGGAATATACCTACCTACCTACCTATTACCATTAATGTTGCGCCTCCTGCCAGAACCATCTTCCCGCTGCATCCGGCACAAGGTGTATGCGCAGTCTGCGGTGTGCCACATGATGGAGCAGTTCGCGGAATGTACTGGTAGAAAGCCGCTGTGGATGCCATCGCATGCCAGATGGAGCAGTCTGCTGTCGCGACGGATCACCGCAGAATTACCGATGAAACCCGTCAGTGTGCAGAATAGGGCTGCACGCCGTGCCCGTCACGGGCACGGCCGTCGTTTCGACGGATGTGCAACGGGCACGGCCCATCACCCAATGGCCCGTCGGGCAAGTTAACAAAATGTCTACGGCACGGGACGGGTGACGGGACGGCCGTCGACGGTGAACGGAAGTTGCCGGTTCAACTGCGAGCAAATTTTGCCTATACCGACATTCAATAGAGCCTCAGGGAGCATCTTACCGTTTTATTCAGAGACAGTAGACAAACTTGGTGTTTTTCATTGAAATATGAGGTACATTATCCTCTCGACATACCTTTTGGTAAGTTGAAAAATTCGCGACCAATTCGTTACTTCAAAGGCATTAGCGAGCAGTCTTACACTTGATTGTGAGATATAGATAATACTTCTTTAAGCTGGTGAGGTACTTCTATTCTCCTGTTGAGGGAAGAACTGCATTCTGACGAGAAAAATATGTTGAACAGGATACAGGGAAAGATATGTAATCAACATTTGGGTTCACTTGAGAAGTAGAATGCCGTCGTGAGTGATGTATAGCAGTACAAATCACTGTAGAAGGTCAATGCAAGTTCATCACCCAGGAGAAATGCTCGAAATATGCCAGATTCGTCGGTTTGTTGTGCAAAAAAACCCGTCACCCATCGACCTCCGTCGACGGCCGTGATTTCGACGGCCGTCATCTTCAAAAGCCGTCCCGTTGCCGTCCCGTCGAAAAACTTCCAGAACCACTGACGGAACGGGTCGGCTACCCGTAGAACCGGCGCGACGGGCACGGCGTGCAGCCCTAGTGCAGAAACTGAATCTGTTTGTTTATTATTGCTAACTTCCACGTCTCTGCCTAATACAAGACTGAAGTACATACAGCCGAAACCGTTGCTCAGTGATACACTGGATCAGTAGGCATTGAAGTTTGAAATGATTCGCAGTGTTAAGCTGCATATTCTCCTACAATTGTCTCAGGAACTGCATACTTGACGCCTTCGCCGATGTCCTGATAATTATCCACTGGTGTTGCAGTCAGGGTGCGCAAGAGATATTTAGAGTCTTGTTTTTTTCAATTATTTTGAGGGTGTGGTTTAGAGGAGGGGCTTGCCGGCGAAACTGGGCTATTCGGCTTGATCAACTTCTGCCGTTCCGGCTAACTCTGGTCGCGCGATCAACACATTGATAAAACGCGTCCTTTTTCGGAGCTAGCCCGGATTCATTATTATATTAAACCAACGTTAAGACAGCGGTTTCTATGTTAATTACGTTACCGTAAGTGCTTAACTCATCGTGCCGGTCGGGGGTCGCAGTAACAATATTGCGGGTGCAAATACGTTCTCTATATAAATTGGGGAAGTACTCGTACTTCCCCAGACCAGAGATGCCCAGCATGGGCGAAACCTCACTCTAGTTCCTTTCATCCATCCTCCCAAACAATACCGCTAACACCATCACAGGCGCTTCGATCCTCACCACGGTCACGGCACTCGGAACCCATCACATCTCGCCGACACGCTTGACCCATGTGCTTATTACCCTCATGCACGAAACCGACGCGACATACATTGGTGCCATGGAGGCTGGAGTCATCCCAGGTGATGTCGACACGGACGCGCTGTCCAAGTGAGCTGCATTATTTCCTGTCATTGTCCAGATTTAATTTTGTTTTCCCAGGCTGCAGATAAAAGTTTCGCAGCTCCATAAGGAAAGCCTCAGGAACTCGCTATCAACTTGGAAAACGCTCGCCGATTTTTTCCGGGGACGCTCGCTCGCGCTCTATTGCTGTATCAGGGACGTTCAGGATCTGAAGACGCGAATTGAGGTATGTCAACCCGTTCTCACGATTCTGGCAGCTAATAATATTAACAATTGCAACAGATCTCGAAGGAAGAACAGCTGCGCAACCTCAATCCAACGGATGCTGGAACAGCAGCATGGACCATGTCTGCTCGAAGGCAGCACATTCATTCTCCGGGAACCCGCTGCCGCTGCAGATGCAGCTAATTATATACCCCGTGCCAATCCTCGTCTCGTTGTCTTATCTCATTTCGTACTGCTTTCCTCTATTTTGTACCAGCTTTTATTTTTCTTCATGTCCCCAGTGTAGCCAAAATCTACACAGCCGCTTCCTCCGTATCGAATGACTTTACATGATGTTTTAATCGCGGTACTTGCGGTCCAGTTTATTGCTGAAATAACTGTGTTTTCACTACCAATAAATCCACCCCCCTCGCCTTGTGGAGGCAACAAAGGTTGTTTTGGTGGGCGGGACATCATGGACATCTTGATGTGCTGTTTCTCTTCACTTGTCAGTAAAATGAGAAGTCAATTACAGTTCAGCTTCATATTATAATGGGACGTTTTTGGATTTCATGTCACTTTTTACCACCAGTGAGTCACCTTCGTTTTTCACGCCACGGGTTCTGCTCCGCCGTTGTCCCTGACTTATTCGGCTGGGACGGGAGATAATTAGTTAGAAACGGAGCACGTTCAGTTTTCACACTGATATTGAGCGTCAGACTGACAACTCCCGTGTGCGTACTTTCTTAGCGTTCCTGGTAAGTATCGGACTTTGCAGCGTAAAAAGGCAATGTCATTTGCACAATTAATATATTCATTCTAACGCGAGTAATGAAAGTGAAGGGAGATGAAAGTTCTTGGATTTCTATATTCTGCTGAGATGTGGGCTACCTCACAAATTTCTTACTCATTAGTAAGTTACATGTGAAAAATACCCGGCCCGAAGTGGCTCGAATAAGGTCGGGCTCAATATATTCAGAGCACAAAGCCTTCAAGAACCGATCTGAACAGCACGTATTATAATTAGGACTCGGAGATCTTCGACTGTATGACTACGCTAAAAACAACGGCACCCACTCATCAACCACAAAATGCATCTCCGCGACAAGCTTCTTACACAGTGCAGGCTCCATGCCCAGCTCCCGCGTGGCATACTCGACGAATTGCAGCCGCGTCGGGATTGGATGTAGCGAGGGCGGGACGGCTGTGGTACTGATGAAGCCATACTCACTACTGATCCCGGTGTCGCGCTGCCTCTTCTCGAGCTCCAAGAGCAGCGCGCGGTGCACCGGCTCGACTGCGTCCCATGCCAACTCAGCGATGATTTCGGAGTTTGTTGGTGCGGGAGGGCTGTGCCCGCCCCTATGCGCCGCGGCGACTTTGAAGGTCCGCAGCTCCCGGAATACGCGCACTGTCCTGACTTTTTTCGAGTTCAAACAAAAGCGCAGGGAGGGGCACGTGTACTTACAGGTGGTGATCTCATTTTCATGCAGTTGCGCCCTGAGGGCTGCCGGAAGCGCCCATTTTACGGTGAGGTCGAGGGCTGGGGAGGCATCAACTTTGGAACAATATGTAATAACAGGATGAGCGTACCGTATAGTGCCCTGGACGAAAGCTCGTATTCAATGTAGCGTTGCGAACAGGACGCCCGTTCTGCGTCGTACGCGGCGAGCAGCGCCTCAGAGGTCGCAAGCGTCACTGCTGAAGACGCAAGCGACGCTGCTGATGCTATAAGCGTCGCTGCTGTAGCCTCTCGAACCGCCTGGCTGCGACGTATCACCTCCGCAACGAGCTCGAGCTGGGTCTGCGCTGTGCGCTCCTGCTCCGTTGTGCGCATCGTTGAGAAAGGAGGTTAAGTTTTGATGAAACACAAACACAAACAAAATTCTAGCTAGTATGATGGTCTGTTTGGTAACTTAGGAGCTTCCGCAATGTATCGGAAAGTCCAACCAGTGGTCTAGTATTCTAAGATGAAAACTGAAGTAGGTTTGTATTATATTCAAGTAATTGAAGTAGCGAAAGCAAGGTTATGCCGGCAGTTTTCGCTGAATATACAGGCTTGACATCTGCATCGAAGCACAAAGCATTACGATGGTGAGTAGAATGGGTATACAGTATTAGTCGTTGTTAAACCTCGGCTTCAACGCCGAGGCTCAGATTTAGACAGCTACTGATTGGTTGCACCGTTTCTTGAGGGACATGGCCAGCGCGACTGTTCCACGGTTGAAAGCATTCAGATTCGTCCACGGCTACGCCTCCTTTGAAATCTTTCACGATGATTATTGGAGACAGTCAAAGGCAACACGATCGAGGCATACCTCCATGTGAATTTTGAATCTCTTAATTTCGTCGGCACATTGAAGCAACATGATCGAACGACCTCGGAAAAATCCACAAGTGTCTTCCATGTCGACACTGAGTTGCGGAGGCTGGTCTCACAATATTCCGACATCTGTCTGGAGGTTGCTCGATATATAGTCCGTTCAGTCGGTCTGATTTTACCCCGTATCACATGGCTCGAGCTTTTCCCCCAGCCAATCCGCTCTTTTCCGCTCTGTCAATGCTCAGCCTGAATGCTGTATTGATTACAGCATTGCAACGCCGTCCTGATGGGGGCAACATGCGGATACATGGCACTGTGTTGGCAGCGTGGAAACAGGCCAAGGTTTTTGCAGGCAAGTCAGGCCCGGTGGCTCGGAAGGCTCTGGGCGAATCATTTTGGGATACTCCATTTCCGACGTCATGTTCCGGTCCGGCACGGTATCGTTGAAATCGGCTGGCAGCAGATCCAAGTTTAACTCGGCTGCGACGCTTCATGCTTCCACTGGCGCCACATCCATTCTCTATAAATTGGGGAAGTACCCGTCATTACTTCCCAGATGTCCAGCATGGGTGAAACCTCACTCTCACTCGTTTCATCCATTCTCCCAAACAATACCGCCAACGCGATCATCGGTGCCTCGATTCTCACCGCGGCGACGGCACTCGGAATCCATCACATCTCGCCGACGCACTTGACCCGTGTGCTTGTTACTCTCATGCATGAGACCGACACAAGCTATATTCGTGCCGTCGAGGCCGGGCTCGTCTTCAGCGACGTCGACGCGGACGCGCTATTCAAGTGAGCTGGATTTTTTAATCGGTGTCTAAATCTAACTTTGCTTTTCCAGGCTGCAGATAAAGGTCTCGCAGCTCCATGAAGAAAGCCTCAGAAACTCGTTATCGGCGCCAAAAATGCTGGCAGAATTTTTCCGAGGCCGCTCTCTGGTGCTATACCAGTGTATCAGGGACGTTCAGGATCTGAAGACGCGAATTGAGGTATGTCAAGCCGTTCTCGCGAGTTTTCTGCAATAATATTAACACTTCAAGCAGATCTCGAAAGAAGAGCAGCTGCGCACCCTCAATCATACGGGTGCTGTAACGGCAGCGTGGACCATGTCTGTTCGAAGGCGACACGTTCACCCTCCGGGCTCTCGCTGCCATTGCGGATGCATCTAGTTCTTTCTGTGATCCCCTCCAAATGGTCTTCTCGTCGTCGTCATATTTTCTGCTTTCTTTGTTTGCGTACTGCTTTCTTTCAAGTTTGCGCCTTCGTATTCTCGTCCGCGTCGCCAATTAATGTAACTTTAAATAAATATATATCCGCAGCCGCTTGTTGCTTGCATTCGAATACGATTTGATGCTGCGGGACTTGTGGCCCAGAGAGAGTTTTATTTAATAAAATTTTAAAGAACTGTGTTTTCACCATTAATCGGCACTCCGGTCCGTGCACTCGCGTAGGAGACTCGGAGGTAACCTTGCTTTGTTCTGTTTTGGTAGGCGGGACATGTCAACTTGATGCGCTGCTGTGCACCAGTAAGTTATGTAAAAGGGGAATTCGATGGGACGGTTCAGTTTCAAGGGTTATGGTAACGCGAGTAACCTACATAGGAGATGCTTTTGGATTTTAAAGTCGCTGTAGAGGTGACGCAAATTCACTTTCTCACGGTTCGTTTTTTTTCAAGCCAACAGTATATAGCTAGGACGGGAGAGTTCGGGTTACTGATCTATTGCACACATTCAGTTTATATAAATATATTGAGCATCAGATACCAAAGTAATGATGAGAATTTAATTTTCCACCGGTTACCGATGAGGGTGGTATTCTGAGGCAAAAATTGTAACAGGTTTCCATCATATCTCATTAATTGACAAGTAGTGAAGCAGTGCAAGCAAGTCTAAGGTTATGAAGCGAGAAGAGTATGTATTGTTAAACCTGAGTTTCAACGTTGAGGTTCAGGTTTAGGCAGTGACTGAGTGGCCGTACCCGCCTCTTGAGGGACATGGCCAACACGGCTGTTCCGCGGTTTATGACGTTCAGTTTGGTCCGCAGCTGAAATCTTCCACGATGATTATTGGAGGGATTATAAACAACATGATTGAGGCACACCTCTATGTCAGTTTTAAATCTCTGTTGAATTTTGTCACATCAAAGCAGCATGATGGAATGGCCTCGGAAAAAATTTGCAAGTGTCTTACATGTCGACAATGAATTGCGGAGGCTGGTCTCGCGAATTTCTGACACATTCTTCTGAAGGCTGCTCGATAGTCAGCAAACATTTCCATTATGGAATACGGTCACTTCGTCAGCTTTTCTTCCATCGTCTAAAGGGAATATATCTGGCATGACCTGGTGATTGCCGCCAGACTAGTGCAAGTTTACCAGGCATTCTGAAGGTCTTGCAAGGTTCGACAGGCACTGTAAGGGTTCACCAAGCTGATGTTAAGGTGCAATATTAAGCCCAGGCTGACGTTAATTTGAAGATATTGACAACCTGCCACTGTATCTTCAGATAATTCAACAATTTATTCTTCAGTGTTGTAGCCGGATACTGTTTATATGTTTGAGTTAAAGCACAGTTGATGCGTGCAAAGAACTATGAACAATAATGTACATAGCCAGTAGAGAGGATCCTGGCTGAAAGAGAGTAGAAAAGAAAGCGGTAAAAAGAAATGAAGATGATGCACCTGCGCATCACTGTCGCCGATTCGGGGCACCTGGAAGTACAGAACAGTTTTCCTGCATTCTGAATTCAATCAATGAATGTATGTCTGCGGGCTCGGTCAAGGCTCTTGTTACCTGTGATTGTCCTTACATACAATGATCGCTGTACGGCCCGTTGTGGTAATATCCATAACAACACGGTCTACACATCCATCGCCCACGTAGCTAACACTGTTTTAAAGCCGGTGCTACATCGTTGGTGTTTTGATCAAAAGCCTCTTCGCCGCTCTCCTGTGATCTGGACTGCACGAATGCGCAAATAGCGGCTAGATAAGACAAGAAAGTACGCGGGTTCACTGCGGATGCTAGCCCTTACCAATGTCTAATTATAACATCGGTGAAACCTCTCTCGTTCCTTTCATCCATCTTCCCAAGCAGTACCGCTAATACAATTATCGGCGCTTCAATTCTCACCGCTGCGATAGCACTTATAATCCATCACATCTCGCCGACGTGCATGACCCGTGTTCTTGTTGCCCTAATGCACGAAAAAGACATGACATATATTCATGCCGTCGAGGCCGGGCTCGTTTCTGCACTCAAGTTGGTTGCCATGAATCACACGCCTTTCCACGCATCCTTCCGGTGTGCCCAGTTGCGTAGCGCGTTGACGAACAGATATAGATGTTCCATCAAGAACTTAGAAGGTATGATACTTACGAAGATGGTACGTTTCAGAGCCTTTTCTTTTTTTGAGAAACCTGGGAACCCTGAAAAAACCCCAAATCTCACAACAGATTTATCAAAAGGCTAATGTATAATTCCGTTTTTTTGACACCCCGGACAGATCATGCCCATAACCGGACAAGTTTCAGTACAACATGCTTGCCAGACGGAGTGAAAATCCTGACTATACTGAATTGGGTCATTCTCGGAATCCAAACAAATCTGAACGGAAGACGAACTAAGGTGTGGGCCATACAAACGTCGCAAATGCCACATGGAATTTCTTTGGGGGTAAATTCCAAAGAAAATCATTGTAGATATTAATGGGAGATCTATGGTCTAATTCCTTCCATGAATTCATAGAATAGTGTCTTTGGAACGATATTACCTACTCATATTTGTGACAAGAGTCTATGAAACACTGTAGTTATCGTCGCAAGTCAGTGGGTCGAGCCATCAACAGGATGTTCCCACGGTCCATCTCAACCTTGCGACAACATCTCCTCCTGCAATTCAGATCCTCTGACGATATGGCCAAGTATGAAGCATCTTATATGGATCTTCTTGCGATTCATAGAGGGAATTTAGCTGGTTTGGCTCGGTGCTTATTTACGAGGCTTTTCTTCCCAGAATGGATATTTCACGTGATGTTTGCGACGTTTGTATGGCCCACACCTTATCAATTAAACAGCTTTCCTTCCAACGCAGGGCGACGAAGTATTTGACTAAGGAGCTGATGCAATTATCCACCTGCTTCTGCAAGTACCAGTGGCCAGCGCGGTTGCGCAGTCTTTGACCTTGCTTGCATCTGCTTTGATAATAAACACCATCTCCACAGCCCCTGAGTCTTATTTTATCTCTATTCACCATGGTACTCTGTGTATCTGAGCGGCACTACTTCTTAGACAATGCACATTGGCACCAGCCCTTCGCTCATGCTAGGCCAGGTGTCGACTTCGTTCGTCCTGTCCACCGGCACCACCCCACAGTGTAGTGGTGCCTGGGTCGCCCCCATCCGTCTTCTATATCACAGCGCTGAGAGCGGCGGCTAATCACTGTCACAGCATTGAGCAGATGGACATGGGACCTTTATTTCTACATTACTACATACAGAGCTATGGTGTAACATTATGACTATGCTGTGAGCTTGTCCAGCAGGAATCACATTGCCCTACTGACTGCTCACATTTCAGGCTGTTGTGTTTGCACATTTACTGTTTCTCCTGCATCAAGAAGGCGATCCAGGCCAGGCCAGAGTGCCCTTACTGCCGACAGAGCATCTCAACACCGCCTTTCCGTAACACCCACTTTGAAGTGGAATTGCACATCGCTCTCGCCGATGGTCTTGTCCACAAAGCTACACCTATAAAGGACACATCTTATAGTTGGACCGGTACTATTTTAACCTAATGTACTCCCATAGCCTAGTTTTTAACCTTATTGCCTCCCTTCATGCTACCGTTGAAGGGTAACTGTGTCTGTAGTACTTGAGTTGAACCGCTTTGCTGTTACCGCAGGCAAACACCGATCATCTCTCAGTTGTTGCCCGCATTTTCAGAAGAAACCCAAGACAGCATGCACCTGACTAAGTATAGGTAGTTATGGCGACCAGAGATGTCAAGTTGCCGCCAGGTCGGCAGGTCCTGGCGGCGACCACTCCGAAAGCAACGCGATAGCTGACATGCGTCCATAACAGTCGATGTGTTATTTCGCTCAGCCAACACCCACACAGCCAAAATAAGAAATCTCCCAACGGTGCCAAAACGGGGCACGGAATAGGCTCGATCCAGCCTCTTGGTGGACCACGCACTCGGAAGATAGTCATTCACAAGTGCTATGCTACAGATCGCACTTTCGCTCAACACACAGCCGGCAACAATGTCACTACCGACTTGAAGGTTGGTATCGGATCACTTTATTGACGCAGTTGGCAGCCAACGTGCACTCGAAAGGAAGATTATAAATGATCAAATGTTCGGACCGGCTCCCTCTCCTTCTCAGTCGAAGCGGCGGGGAATAGCAGCCCCAACTCCGCCTGCTGCTCCTGGCTCGAGGCCTCAAGTCCATATGGATTTCTGCAAGGAGTTTCAACGCAAAGACGGCCCACTCCCGAGTCGGAGTCCGTCGACCCAGGCGTTCCGGTACCCACCGTCATTATGGTTCAAGTTGAACCTTCACCTTCGCCACCAAGACGCCTCCCGCCTCCTACTTGTTAAAAAAGGCCGCCGGCATGCCGCGAAACCGACCACTGGAAGTTTGCGGAGATCAAGGCCGCCGATGAGCATATGAAGCACATTCCTCTGGAATCTGTGGCAAGGATGATTACCCCAATAAACCTCTAGGGATCCAGCTCGTGCCCTGAATCAAAGGTATCCATCTATTTATTTGTGTCATCACGCAACCAGGTCTTCGGAGGTTGATCGGAGGTCGCCCCAGCCGAGAGAAAGTTATGTATAATAATATCTTTTGTGTGATTCGACGCATGAATCCTGTTCCACTGTTGAGTGTCGGACATACTTGCAGTTTTTAGCCGGCTTTTGGCAAGACCGCTTTTGGAAAGACTTCACCCACGATGCGACTGTAGAGTGTTGCTGACCACTTTTGGAAAGACCGCTTTTGGAAACGCTTCACCCACGATGCGACCAATGCAGTACCGATTTCAATCTTGGTTCACTGGCAAGCATGCTCAGGATTGATGATAAGAGTTCCACCTAGACTTCCACGTCAAGTCATGGCGCCAATCCATTCTCTTTTATAGTGGGGGAAAATTGACAGCAGAGTGCATTCACCACCACCAGAGATGTCCAGCATGGGTGAAACCTCACTCTCATTCGTTTCATGCATTCTGCCGAACAATACCGTCAATATGATTGTCGGCGCGTTGATTCTCACCATAGTCGCGGCACTCGTAACCCATCACATCTTGCCAACGCGCTTGACCCGGCTACTTGTTACCCTCATGCACGAAACCGACGCGATACATATCCATGCTGTCGAGTCTGGACTCATCCCCTATGATGTCGACATGGTAGACACGTTGTCCAAGTGAGCTGAATTTTTCAGTCATTGTCCAAATTTAATCATACCTTTCCAGACTGCAAATAAAGGTCTCGGGGCTCCACGAAGAAAGCCTCAGAGATTCGTTATCGAGCTGGGAAATGCTCGCCGAATTTTTTCGAGGGCGCTGGCTCGCGCTCTACCGCTGCATCAGGGACGTTCAGGATCTGAAGACGCGAATCGAGGTATGTCCGTTAAACTCGCAATCTGCCTGGCAACTAACAGCCTTAACCATGCACCTAGATTTCGAAGGAAGAACAGTTGCGAAACCTCAATCCAATTGATGTCGGGACGGCAGCATGGTCCATGTCTGCCCGAAGGCGGCACATCCATCTTCCCGGCTCCCCTTGCCATTGCAGATGCAGCTAGTTCGATCTGTTCCAAATGTTCGAGCTGTATGACCTGTACAAATCCTCGTCTCGCCACTTTGTTGTCGCACTGCTTTCCTCTATTTTGTACTACCAGCCTTTGAAATTCTTCTCATCCCTAATGTATCCAAAATTTACACAGCCGCTTCCTCCATATCGAGTGCTTTTACATGATGTTATTAACGCGGTAATTGGGGTCCGGATTATTGTTGAAATAACTCTACCAATAAATCCACCACCTCGTCTAGTAGAGGCGACAATGTTTGTTATGGTGGGCGGGACATCATGGTCATCTTGGTGTTCTGTTGTTTTTCGCTGGTCAGCAAAATGAGAAGTCAATTACAGTTCAGCTTCATGTTATAATAGCGCGTATAGCCTACTATAGGGGATGTTTTTGCATTTTCAGGTCACTTTTCGCTACCAGTGAGTCACCTTCCCACGGTTCGTTTTCTCAAGCCACGCGTTCTGCTCCGCCGTTCTCCCTGACGTATTCGGCCAGGACGGGAGATTATTAGCTATTAACTCAGAGCGTCCACTTTTCACAATGATATACTCGGTGTGCATACTTTCTTTGGGTTCTTGATAAGTATCGGACTTTGGAGCATACTAAAAAGGCAGTGCCATTTGCACAATTAATATATTCATTCTAACGCGATTGATGAAAGTGAAGGGAGATACGAGTTCTTAAATTTCTATATTATGTGGGCTACCACCTCACAAATCTCTCCTCGTTACTAAGTTACATGTGAAAAATACCCGGTCCAGTCCGGGCCCGAAGGTGGCTCGAGTAAGGTCGGGGTCAGAATATTCAGATCCCAAGGCCTTCAAGAGCCGACCTGAACAGCACGAATCATAGTTAGGATTAGGAGATCTTCGACTGTATATTAACTACGCTGGAAACAACGGCCAATTTCCAAATTATTTCTGGCAATTGGCTCTCTTAGGCGTTCCTTGCTCCATGTTATCTCCTGATAAATAAATAATAAAGTTTGCGTGTGTAAGTAATGGAATTCGCCGTACGTAGCTGCCGGTTTGAGCGATCTGCGTCGAGGAGCCCAGTTTGATGCTATTAGCGACTTTGCGCAAAAGCCATCAAAGCCATCAGGTGGCTTTTTTGCAGTGCACAAATTGACTCGAATGGCTGGGATACTTGGGGTCATTTGGGAAGGTATTACCTGCAGAGGGAACATATCCACATGTCTGTGCACCTACTGCCATCAGACTGTCTCACAGGTTTTGACTGAGCTCCCATTACAAGGGAAAATTTACATTGAATCCATTATTGAGATTGGTGAAGGTCAGTATGTCAGTTCTCGAGCTTGACATCATTGTTCACCCTACTGAGTGTTTATATGAAGGGGAGAATCCATTGTTTGAATTGTGCACTCGAGCCAGGAGCCATCAATTTGCGCACTGCAAAAAAGCCACCTGATGGCTCTGATGGCTTTTGCACAAACTCTCTTGAATTTGATGGAGAGGTTCTGGGGGTAATTTCGTCTGCTTTTCCTGCTTCAGTGCTGATCCCAGGTGTGGTCTTCCTATTAGCTGAACGCGCTCGCCTAACGGTGATTCGGCGCCACACCGCCGCCGTTATGTCCGTAGACGTTGAGTTGTCTACTGCAGAGAGCTGTGAAGAGTTACAATACTTACATCCGCCGTGCGGTTACGGTACCTCGAAAAGGAGGAGCGTGCCCCGATAATAACGTACGGCGTTTCTCCGTCGACCCTGCGCGCAGTTTCGGAAGAACACCTTGAAGAAATACAGTGGTCAGTGGTGAGCAAGTGTCTGAGATCTTATGTCAAAATCGATCAGCAGATTGGTCCAGTTCGGCGTTCTTTAATTGCGTCGATGGTTGCCGGTTCACAGCGCTCTTGGTGTCCTATTAGACTACCTGTTTAGCGCCCCAGAGGCTACCTTTTATGAGTGCACAGTCGGGAGAATTATTATTTGGTAAGTCGGGGCTGTGTGGGTATTGGTTGAACGAAAGCGCGGGGGAACACATTGACTGTTATGCATGTCAGTCATCGCACACAGTTTACACGTCCGTTGCGTTCGGAGTGGTCGGCATTCAACCTGACATCTCTGGTCGTCATACCTATAAGCAAATATGCGCTTGTTTTGCATCAAATGCGCCGAAAATAAAATGACTTGGGTCGGTCAGGTGGACGAGTGTTTTTCCAAGTTGAGTCAGTTCAGACGGTTAATTCCTTTTGGCGTTTCTGTCTTACTGGTTCATTGTCAGTAGTCAAGGAGGCGACGCTGGTTCGCTGGCATTGAGTATGTCAGTCTACAAGTTGAATCGTCATAATTTACAATTGCGTTCTTCGCGTCTGTCAAGATAGAGGCAAAGCTTAAACAATTTGAGTGCGATTTTGAATCGGACGCGCGACGCACTTGATCAGGTACTGATCATTGGTTACATGAACCCGGTGCGTCACTGAGGCACAGACAGTGGTACGAAAAACAGTTTTTAAAAACCAAGTTCTCAAAGTCCGCCGTGCAGATTAGTCCCGATATTCAACCTCGAGAACCAACGACACGTAGTATGCGTAGTATCTGCCAATATTTGATGAGTTTATATACTTAACTCTTCTCTTACGGTCATCAAACTTCAAGGCTGTTCTGATCAACATTTACCAAAACTTGGCTTGAATAATAACAGCTGCCCCACGTTATTTTTGAGCGTCGCCCACAAGGCCGCTACCATACGATGATATCAGTAGTTGCACTGGAATCCATATATCAGTTCTTTTTCGTCTTTTTTTTTTCTAGAAAAAGGATTCTGATCATTTGGTCTGATTAGGGAGACTAACTGGAATCGGCGTTCTTGAAAAGGCTCGTACTGGCCTCAAAGGCCGAGTGAGAAGTTGTAACTACAGTATAGAGCTTCAAATAGAGATCTTCGATGGATCTATCAAAACGTAACCAAGTTCAGTGATGATTAGCAATACCATCTCCCGATATTAATAGGCACAATCTTAACCAGGGTTTACCTGCGTTCATCTGGATGCGCATTCAACACAGGCATCAAATGCGCCGAAAATGAAAGGCTTAGGTCGGTCAGGTGGACGAGTGTTTTCCGAGTTGAGTCAGTTCAGAAGGTCAATTCCTTTTGGCGCTTGTAAATTATGGCGGTTCAACTTGTAGACTGACATACTCAATCCAGCCCCTGGAATTGTGTTGTGCTCGCTCCCCACCAAATTATTTTGCAGATTGCGGGATGACTATCAATGGACACGGCAAGTACATATAAATGGATGGATTACTGGAGGCGGTGTGACCTCCCACACCAGCCCTATTCTTGTGGCGCATCAAGACGCCGAGATTCGTTTGTGACTCGTTCCTCCAAAGTCTGATCAGGCTTCCGGCACTCATGTCATAGCCCCAATCAATTCTCTATA
Source organism: Mycena rebaudengoi (assembly GCA_029282285.1). Taxonomy (NCBI): domain Eukaryota; kingdom Fungi; phylum Basidiomycota; class Agaricomycetes; order Agaricales; family Mycenaceae; genus Mycena; species Mycena rebaudengoi. The sequence continues at coordinate 755,060 of JARJCX010000069.1, forward strand.
AAACGGCGGTGTACTCGCCATGCCATGACTTCCTCAGACCAGAGATGTCCAGCATGGGCGAAACCTCACTTGCATTCGTTTCATCCATTCTCCCCAACAGTACCCGCCAATACTATCATAGGTGCATCTATTCTTACAACGGCCACGGCGCTCATACTCCATCCATCTCGCTGACGCGCTTGACCCGTGTGCTTGTTGCTCTCATGCATGAAACCGTCACAATATATGTGTGTGCCGTCGAGGCCGGGCTCGTCCCCAGCGACGTCGACGCGGAAGTGCTGTTCAAGTGAGCTGAATTTTTTTAATCGTTGTGTCCAAGTTTAATTATGTTTTTCCAGACTGCCTATAAAGGTCTCGGAGCTCCACGAAGAAGGACTCAGAAATTCGTTATCAACTTGAAAAATGCTCGGAGAAAATTTCCGGGGCCGCTCGCTCGCGCTCTACTGCTGTATCACGGACGTTTAAGATCTGAAGACGCGAATTGAGGTTTGTGAAATCGTTCTCGTGATTTTCTGGCGGCAAATGATATTAACCATGCACACAGATCTCGAAAGAAGAGCAGCTGCGCAACCTCAATCCTACGGGCGCTGGAACTGCCGCAGCATGGACCATGTCTGCCCGAAGGCGGCACATTCAGCCTCTGGGCTCCCGGTTCCACTGCGGATACAGCTGGTTGTATACCCCATCACAATCCTCGTCCCGTCGTCGTATTTTGTTTTCATACTGCCTTCCTTTACTTTGTAACTCCCCTTCACCTCAGTGTATCAAGAATCCACACAGCCGCTTCCTCCGTCGCCAACGTCACGTGAGAATTCCATTTCAGGTTTTACATGATGTTTAGTCACGATACTTGCGGCCCAGATTGAGTGGAGAGTCCTCAGTGATTATCGAAATAATTGTGTTTTACTACCAAATAAATTGAATCCAGTCCATGCACTCGCCTAGATGTCAAATTTTGTTGCGGTGGGCTGGATATGTCAGCCTGATGCACTATTGCATTGTGTCAGCCAGTAAAAAGTGGGACTCAATGAAGCCTCTCGACGTCCTGAGTTCCAGTATTTTAAAAGAGATGGTGTTGGACTTTAAAATCATACGTCCCGAGATTCATTGGTCACGCACGGGTGTGTAGTTGATATTCCCACGGTTCGTTTCACTGCGTTCCGTGGCATTGTCGGCAGCGTTTGTAATCTCGGCTCCAGATCTCTGGGTGGCGGAGTTCCAAATTTGAGGCAGATCAAATGATGAAAAAGATGGGCGGAACTCTCACCCTAAGTTCTGGTGCAACTCGTATAGCAACCATGCGCATGAGGCATTTTGTCACATTTTGTCACACCCCCTATTACCTTCGACTTTTGAGAACTGGGGCCCACTGAGCCATGGATGCATGGATTTGAGATTCAATCCACTTAGAATTCATTTATAGTGCCCTTGGGTCAAAAAAATGGAGGGAAAGAAGTATATTTGGGCCAATCTCAACAAGTGAGCATTTTGGTCACTTATTGAAAGCGGGGAATTTCAAGGCTGCATGGACTTAGAAAATATCGGAAGATGAGTGAAATATCATTCAATTAATATTGTGCTCACAAGAATAATTTTCCGAGCCATACAATGGACCCAATGCTGAAAATATGTGATGGTGATCTATCTGCAACTACAAGTTCATTAGAGGACCAAGACAAGTATATGGGGGGACAAATGAAGGGAATATGCAGGAGAATCCATTGGTACATGATTTAGGCTAATATAAGTGTGCGGTGAGGAAGGGAGAGGAAGTTGGATGGAAGCGTGACTCAAGCGCATGGTTTCTATACGAGCTGCACCAGACGTTATAGGGCAGTGCTCCGCGATCAAATTTCATCAAAACTCTGCCTCGGATCTTTCCGACCGGTCCGGAGGACCGCTGGCGCTCTGCGCCTGCGAGCGCAGCGAGCACACTGCCCTATAACGTCGGGAACGAGACTACATACAGCGTTTGAAAGCACAGCCCGACATTGCCTGACAACTGCCGACCAGGGTTAGCCGAGGGCGTCGGCACAGATCGGCCGTTGTCAACCGCATGCTGACGCAGGTCAGCACACGTCAGTATTTGTACGGCACAGGCTGCCGACACAGCCTTGGAACGCAGTGTTTTCAATCCAACATTATTTGTGCACGGCCCGAGTTGTTGCACCCTCTCAGTTTTTTTGAGGATATAGAGCATCGGGCCCGGTACGTTTCGCGCAGTTCGCCTGCCTCGATTTATTTTCCCCTATTACTATCGTATATATAATCCGGGACTCGAGCTTCGAATTCTCTTCGGGACCTCAAATTCTCTTCACTTTCGGGCTAACGAAGCAGTGGATTGGAGAGGAAGCCCGAGTCTCAGAGAGGAAATAGGTCCAAGAGAAGACAGATGCGGAGAGGCCAAGACACGCAGTCTGCAAAATCCAGGAAGTGACTGAGACTTGAGGGAGATCGTTCTCTGTGCCCGTGCAATGTATGGAACACCACAGCGTTCACTAGGGATCGTTAGCCGCGAATATAGAGCCCATTTGAGCCCGCAGCATGAACCCTGTAAAGCCAGTAATATATTTTGAGTTTTGATGGTGGTGGTGGGGGTTTCGCCATGGGGGATGTCTCTTTACAATTTCACCCCGATAACCTGCTGCCTAGATGTGACAACATCGAATTTGTAGCATTTTTCCAAAAGACCCTGACCTCCTTCTGAGGGCTTCCGTGATCAACTCACCGGCCATCAGTAGTTGTAATAGTAGTAGTGGAAATCAAGAAGAAAGTAAGTAAGTAATTTTTGATCAACAATGAAGTCTGGTAATATAAAGCAATTGCTGCGTTAATGCTGAGGGGTTACCAACAGAGTATGTACCGTGCTCGGACCACTGGGCTCAGCCAGAATTATTACCAGGTAGCCTTATCTGAGTCCATATTCCTGTTTTTTCAACATATTCACATTCTGTGACCAAATCCCACACTCTTTCAGAGTATTTTTGAAAGCATTGACTTGCCGAAATTGGGGGGGATCCGACCAGTCTCTGACAAGTCCTGATATGCTGGTAGGGTGGGAGCTGATCAGTGCTGATACTTAATGATTTGATGGTCAGGTCCCGTCAAGACCTGATCAGGTAAAAGTAAAAGACATTATTATTAGCCGTGGTCAAGGTACATGCCGTCAAGACCAGCCACGCAGTTTGAGCTTCCCGATCTTGGGCGCTTCAGTAGGAGCAAGATTGCGTGGGGCTTAGGCGTGAGGGGCGGGGCCAGAGTTCCCGGATAGAGGAGGGTCATTAGGTGTTTAATCGCGGGGGTGAGATGCTTGACCATTGCGACGACGTCGGGAGTGAAAGCAGAACGCGGCGCGGTTGACTGTTCTTGGAGATCGCCCTTCCTTAACGGGCAACTCTTTCGCTCCTCAAGTATTGTACCATTAGTAGTTTACCGCTGTTCGATAGTTAGATACAATAGAACCCCATTAGATTAGTTACTTTACAATGGAACTCCTTAGTTACTTAGAAACAGTAAGAAGTGGTAAGTAAGAAGCAGTAGCAAGAATTAAAACATGATTTCTTTTGTTTGAACGGGCACTAGGGCCCCACTACGTAGTACCGTGTAGTGCTCCATAGTGGGGCTATTCCACTATGGAGCACTATGCATACCCAGACCTGCACTACAGCCACTATGGCACTATGGCCACTACATAGTGCCGCATAGTGGCATATAGTGGACCCATGTTTTACTGATGTATCTCAATGCAACTTTGGAATCCCAGAACTGCTCCCAACTCTTGTTTCTCCGAAATCCCTTCTGCTCCGCATCAGCTCCTTCACAATTCATTAATTGCATGGCTTCGCGACTTGATTCTCGGAGCCTCCATTCATAAGCGCGGGCACGGTGGATCGATGCTATTTATTAGCTTTCGTTCCTTGTAGACCGATACGGCACTCATCTCTTCGAGAATGTGAATCGAGTCTCCCTCTCTGCCGGCTACTAGCATTTCTTCTGGTACAATGGCCTCATTTGACGTGGATCCGGGGTGGCAAGGACACTGAGAACAACAACGTGCAAGTGCAAATTTATATGTATTTTCTAGTTATAATAACCCGCCGGGGAAGAATTCAGTAGAACGGAGATTGCCCTGAGTTGACGGCTGTACGCTTATCTTCACTCAAATATTTCGTGTCGCTCCACCGTCTGTGGCACAACTAACATGAAGATCAACCTTGATTCGCCATTCTCGTAATCACACTCGTCGCGGCCGTTCACACAAACAGTTCCGTCTTCGGACTTGTGGATGAAGTTGAACATACATGCAAGTTCCCACATCGCCAGGCCCATGTCATCTCAACCATTTCGACCAATTGACGTATGGCTGCGCAGAGTTTTCAGACTGTCAGACACGTCTTGCGCCGTCGTTGTGCAGGACTCCGACCCCAAGTTTTGCAAATTTGCGGGGATACCAACAGTGGTGGCAGTGCAATAAGAGAACTCGGCCAATGCCGAGGGCATGGTGCACGACGCCGTCGTGCCGCTGCGCCCTCCTCAACCCTCTCCTATCATCGGCCTAAGCTTTTGTTACTGGCTCGGCTGCGCAGCCCGGACCTCGAGTCAAAGCTGCGCGATGCGGCGCAGGCGCCACTGCACGTCCTTCCTGCGCAGTCGCAGCCGTATGCACACGCTCGTCCCCACGCGCTCGTTGCGCGCGCGCCCTCCCGACCTGTGGCCCCCGCCCCGAAGCGCAGCCGCAGCCCTGTGTGCATCCTCGGCCCCCGCTCCAGCGGCGCCGGCGAGGCGCGAGCGTCGAGGGGAAGGTCTTTCCCGCCGGCGATGCGCACATGGCTCCCGATGCACATTCCGTGCCACCCGTCCCCTCCATCGCCAACCTCGTACACGCATACGCCATCCCCGACGCACCCAAATCCGCGCTCCCAGTCTGCATTAGCAGTCTCGCGTCCGCGGGCTGGACGCCGCGCTCGCGGGGTGGTGCTAGCTTCCTGAGAGCGGGGCAGGGTGCTGCTCATCCCATCCTCTATCCCATCCCACCTCACTCCCCTCTCGCTTTCCCCGCGTGCCTGCATAGATCCATCCATCCTCCCCTCCCTATTATTATCGTATAATCCATTCCATCCGGGCCTCCTTTCGCGCTTCCTCCATTCAACCGGGACTCCATTCAACCTGGACGAATTTTCATTCTCTCTTTCTTTCGGGATAACACTGTATTCTTGTACGTACATCATATATATGCTTGCACACACGACACGCATGGGAGGGGGGTTTTGTCGAGTCTCGAGCCGCCACGAAAGACCGGCGGTCTAATGAGTCGAAAGACGCATCGATGGCCTGACGAATCGAAAGACGCGTTGAGCGTTGACGGCCTAGATGAGTCGAAGGACGCGTTGCTTCAAGTTCTCGTTGATCAAACGACTGTCTTTGATCTTGAGAAAGATACAGGCGGGAGCAGTATAGCATGGCACTATGATCTATCAGGGCACCCTAATCAGAGGCCATCCGTGATGTATCAACGCCTCTAGTTAGAGACCAGTTTTGATGTATCAGCTCAGTAGTTCACCTATATAGACTGCGTTGATTACCATATCTGGTCGGCGACGTGCTTGAGGTCGCCGCCATCGTGGCGAACGACGAGCACGACAATATGCAAATGTTTGCCAAATGATATCCGCATTCGGTACCATCTCCAAAAATACACGAAATACGGAAAATACACGAAATACACTACGAGTCCGTATACGCCGACCTCACGGGCCGTAAGGGAAGCGCCCCAATCTCCTCCTCCTCCTCCCCGCCACCCTCCGTCTCTTCCCCGCTTTCCGCCTCGTCGCTATCGTCCCCCCCGCCACCATGCTCCTCCGCCGCCGCCTTGCCCCCCGCCACCGGAGGACCTCCTGTGTGACGACCCGTCGCTGCCTCAGATATTGGTAGCCGCCCTCGCCCCTCCTTGATCAAGTCGGGTAGATGCGCCCACTTCTTCGTAAAGGAGGCTGCCAGCGCCGCTTGGAGCGCGCTCTGTCGCAAAGCATACGCCATCTCTCCCTCCAACTGCGTCGCGTCTCGCACCCTCTTCCGTCCGACTTGTTCTGCCCACCATCCGGAGCGCCACACCAAGAACTGCACAATGCGTCGCATTTCCTCCTCCAGCAAATCCACCTCCTCCCTCCAACGCATGCAACGCGCACGCGCCTTCGCCCACTCGATCCTCAGAGCTGCAAACAACGAAATTAGTACAACTTCTTGCGAGCGATCCCCGCCGTACTCACCCTCATTCATCGCGGGACTGTCACCCTCCTTTACCACCTGCGCCTCCGCAACCCAGATCCAAGACACAGCGCGCTCCGCCTTCGCCTCCAGCCGTGCCTTCTTTGTTCTTCTCCGCTCCTTCCCTGCCCTCACCTGCTTCGAGTTTTTCCCCCCCTTCTGCCTGTCCGGGTCGGCAAACGTCGCGCGCGGCAGACCTCTCACATCTTCCTCCCTCAGCTCCTTCAACGTCCACTCCCAATCATTCCTCTTCAGCGCCGCGCCGAGGATCACCAATGCTGCCCACGCCACTCGATATGCGCTTGCGAGACGTCGGATGTTGTCGTTAATGGCGTCGATCTTCTCGTTCGCGCGGCTATTAGCGGCGACTCCTGCTGCGTTGGGATTCTTCCACTTGTAGAGCTTAGTGCGCACAAGCAACTGGTGGCGCATGAGGTGGAGCGCCTCATGCGCCTGCCCCACACGCATACGATATTCGTACTCCAGCACATCTGGCACGCACGGTATCTCGCCCGCCTTCTTCTGGATCGCAGACGGTAGCCACAATGCGAGGTCCTGCACCTTGACGCCTTGGATCGGCTGTGTACGACTTGCGCGCGCGCGCGCTGTGTCTTCCGAGTCGCGAAGCCTGGAGACCTGGGGGAAGAATTGCTCTTGGATCTCCATCCAAGTGACGATCTTCCGCCGCAACTTGCTGGTGCGTTCCACAAGCGCAGTCCGCTGGTTGTCGGTCGGATGCAGGCCAGTGGCCGCTGTGTCCCAGCCGAGTACTCGTCTGAATTAAGCAGTGTAAGCGTAATCCGTAATCCGTATTTCCGTTGACCACTTACTGTGTTTCCTCGAGCTGGAGCCCCATTGCAAGCAGCTCTGTAACATGCATGTCCGATCGCACGGCGCCCGGGACCTCGGTGTTACTAGCCTCCCTCGCCGCGGCCTCCTCAGCCAGCTCCCGCCGCACCTGAGCCAGATGCTCATTCTTCTTCGCCGACTCGAATGGGTTCGGGCTGGCCGCATCCTTCTCCCAAGCCTCTGCCATAGCAGTCCACGCCTGGACAGTCGTCCCCTCGGCACCCCCCAACAACTCCTCCATGTCCTCCAGCGCGGTCCTCGTCTCCACCATCTCTGGCACCGCATTCTCCGTCTTCTTCAACATCATTCCGCCTAGCTTGTGGTGAGTAATTTTATCGCCGCATGAATGCTCTGCTTACCTAGCCTGACAATCTTCTTGTGGTTGAGGTCGTTGAAGTGGTCGTCCAACATGTCGCGCCTCGCCCCTGGCCCCATCTCCTTCGTGCTACCCGCCAATGGACCCGCATTCGCCCACCCACGTTCTGGCGCCTCGCCATCCGTTTGACCGACATCCCTTGTGAGATTGAAAGAAAATCGGAGGTTGCAGGCCTCTATGTGCGCGGGGAGATGGAATTTCGGCACCAGGAAGCTTACGAACTTGTCCTCCCCCACGAGCCACATTTCCTCCTTGTACCGGACCATGCGCTGCCAGAGGTTGATATGCCATTGACAAGCTATGTCGTAGGACACGAAAAAGCGTAAGAGCTCGGAGCCCTGTACGCTCTTAAAGAACATGTAGTCTATATTTATATACCTGAGCAAGTAAATCAGCTACAGTTCCACCACATGTAAGGGAACGTACCGCTCCCCCAGCTGCAGGTCCCCGACAGCCTGCGGACGTTTCATGTCATGGCGAGCGCAGTCGACGGCTCCAATGCCGGATGACGCCGTCCCACGCGCCTCCCTGTCCGGTTTGTCTACCGCGTCGTGAGACACGCAGGTGCTTCGCTGCATCGCACCATGTAATTAGCGCAAGCCCCAACCGAATCTGAAAACACTTACATCCTGCGGCTCATCCCAATGCTGCTTCACATGCTCCATGTACGCTTTCACCTCACAAAAGAACGCCCATCCAGGACCCAGTCCCGGGTCCTTCTCCTCACTAGAAACATCCTTCCGCTTGAGGCGGAAGTTGGCGTCCATCGCCAGGAACAAGGCATATAAAAATCTATGGCCTATCGTCAGCCATGAAACAATGCTCACATAAGTAAAACGTACCGTTTCTCCTCCGGCGCTGTCTCCCAATCGAACGGCAAGTTCTTGCCAGGGTGCGGGCACGCTGGGCAGAGCAGGGCGCATTCGCCAGGTATCGTGCTCAATATCCCGTCAGGGTCGTGAATGCGCCCCGCTCGTTTGAGCATCTGCAAATGGCGCCACTCCTTCGTCATGCGCAAAAATTCATGATATCTGTCCTGCGGACGGGACATCAGCCTGATTTAGGTACTCGCATCGCATCGTACTCACTGGAGGAGGTCTCAGGCCAGTATTGTCCGCATCACGCGCCAAGCTGTGATAAAATTCATACGCTGAGCACTTCGATTCAAACGACATGAGATGGAATCGTCGCAAGACGCCGAAGGTCGCCGCCGTCCGTGGATTCGTTGTCGTGGCGGGGTAGAGCCCTGCACGCAGCAGCTGCACGGTTGGGGGACCGCCACCACATCCACAGTAGTCGAGCGCCACTTCCTCTATCCCATGCTCGTGGACAACGACGAACGCGTCGCCGCTTGCTGGCTTTGGCGCGTCACATTCGGGTTGCCCAGCCCAGTGCCCTAGCTGAATGCGCAGGCCGACTTCCTTCAGTGTTGTGTGATGAAAGTAAGAGCCGTCCCAGTGCTACCGTGTACGCTGTCAGAAGGCGCCGTTTTGGTTAACAGATCAACGTACCTCGACCTTATGAAAAGGGAGCTGCCTGTGGGTGCTGAGGAGGCAGCTCTTGCAAAGCATCTCACCCCCACCAATGCAAGTCTTGCAACGATATCCCGCCGCTCCCTCGCAGTTTCGGCCTGCGCAAAGCCCAGAGCGATGGTCACCACGCCCTTCCCAACGCAGCACCTCGTTGGCAAAGGTGTCTCGATGGTCCTCTAGCCACTGCCGCAACGGATCGTCCTGGCCATGAAATCGTTAGCAAACCAATCTTCCAAAATCGGCGGCTTCATCCTACCGAGTCGCGGAGATCGCGCCCGCCTTCGTTTTCCCCAGATGTTTCACCTTCCCCAGTAAACAAGTCATAAACGGGCTCCCCCCCAACTGCAGTCGAGGGTGCATGAGCGTGACTGCGTGTGGGTCTCGTCTCCGCGCGAGCCGTCTTGGAAGGTGAGGCTGGTACGTCCACTATTTTCGCCGTATGTCGCACAACGCCAGTCTTCGCCACATGGGCGCTCTCCCGCATTGCGTGACCTCTACTCACGCCAGTTTGAGACGTGCTCGGCGCCAGTTCGCGAGGCGCATCGTAGTGGCTCTCCTTCTTTCTTTTCCCCATCAGACGACCAGTAAAGGAGAGGGAGGCGTTGAAAAGTGAGAGAACAAGCGGACAAGAGGGGAGGTGGCAGTGAGGCGGAAGTTCAGAGGACGCCTAGAGCGAGGGCCGAAACAGCAGCTTGGTTACATCGTAGACTATGTGCAAAGATCGTGTTCCACTGATCATGATCTGTCTGTAATCTTATCTCACGATCGATTCCCACAACTCTACTCCAAACCACCATGAGCGACAACCCAGGTACATCCTACAACCACTCCCCGCGTACTGAATTTATTGAAAAACCCAGGTCGCGAACTCATTGTCTATACTGCCTCTCAATTCTCCTACCCTCACCCCCAAGGAATCGGCAACCTTCAAAAAGGCGAGGTGTTTCAAAAAATGGATTGGCTATTATCGTCAGTACTTCCTCAGCCACTATAAATTTATATGTCTGACGTTGAATCTATGCAGGTTGTATCTAATGTATTCCACAAACGATCATGATGAGGCCCACTCCGATTGCGACGACAACGATGATATCCCGGACCTCCTCCCTTGTTGTGATCTATCACCCCAGCTGCTTACTTATCGCGATGGCTGTATTCACAATTACATTACTATTGTTAAATCCAAGCTTTGAGTACCGTGTACCCCAGTTATACCAACGTTTGAGTTGCAGCAATAAAAAACAAATGTCTATTCAAAAGGTAACGCCGCGTCGCGATCATATTTCACCATCTGCTTGCAGCACTACGCCTGCCCACTGTTCATCTCCTGACCTGCGTCATGATCCAGAGGACAGCCCTGGAGCGCAGGCATTATGTCCTGCACTGGGATGGCCAGGAAATGCCTCACCAGCGTTGGATCCCCTGCATGCTCACGCAACACTTCGCCAGCGGTAGTTTGGCGCTCCAGAACGGCTGTCCAAATGTCTTCCATCCTTTGACCTTCGACAAACTCTTCCTCCTCTGGATCGTCGGGAATCTGGACACGACTCCAAGGGTGAGGTCAGCATCTTGCCATTGTAAACGACGTGCGCGCACCTTTCTGGGCCCATGTGGACGCGACATTCGTCGATCCCATAGGTGCAGATCCTATAAACGCTGCCACTGAACATATTCGGTCATCAGAGAGCGCCAACATAAAAAAAGGAGGACATACTCATCGTCAGTCACGTACGCGAACCCCGAGGGCGGTTGCTCCAGGGTTGCTCGTGGCGCCGCCGTGTCTGCTTCCATGAGCGCGTCGCAAATACGGTCCCAGCCCAGGGACTCGTCCACAGCACTTTGGTTTGTGGCCCTTGTCGCGGTACGCTCAGCTACAACAGAGATTCATGCGGGATTAAACTGGCAGCAAATGAGAACACACCTAAGGACGCCCTCCGGCGATTTCTTTTTTCGTGGGCAGACGAAATCTTTGACGCGTCATGTACCAAGAGATTCCCTGTGGCACCGCCATGTGCTGCAGTCTGCGTCAGATAAAACCGCAACTCCACAAAAATACAGGGCTCACCTCTCAGTCGCCTTCGAACCCTCGTTGTTGCCCCGCTTCCAGGCTCACTTGACATCGCAAAAGAGGTTTGCTGGATAAATCTTATCTGAAACCAGGAATATCGGAAGGCTGAATATTTATTAGATCAAAAGGTTCCATATGCAGATCTCATTCATGGTCATCTATCAAGATCTGCCCGGAGTAGCGCTCCATCTCACGCATGATGAAATCCGGGAAGCCGAGGTCAAACACGGTCGCTCGCGAGGTCCGCGTTAGACTCGGCAAGAGTCTTGCGTTGATCAGCTGGTCGTATTGCGAATGGCTGCAACAGCCACAATAATCCAAGGCGACGTGATGCCGATAGTGGTAGTCAATGATCCTAAAGGTGTTGTCGGGCACAGGATTCGGGCAGCACTCCGGCGTTGGATGGCCTAGTTGGAGACGCACACCGAAGCCCTTGAGGCCTCGCACTTGGAAATAGGAACCGTTCCAGGACTATTTAGGCCTCAGTTTTTGGGAAGATCGTATTTTATGCTTTGAAAATACCTCAATTACATGCAGAATCTTGCTAAAACCTTGATGCGTCCGGACAAGGCACGGTTCACAAAGGTACAAATCTCCTATGCACGTCCAGTCCCGGCAGCGATGCACCCCGACGTGGTGGATGCAAAGGGAGCAGCTTCGGGGAAAGTCTGCTGCACTTGAAGCCCGAGGGTCCTGGAGCGAGCTGCAGCACAGATGCGGCGACGAATGTTGAGCACTCACATTGTAGCCTGAGAGCGGTTCCGACCCATCAATATCACTCAGCGACTCACTGGCCATCGAGGAAGAGAGGTGCACAATGTGCGCGTATTTGTGTTCTTGCCCGATTGAGAACCCACTGAAATGAGTATTCAACTGTATATTTAAAAAAAAAAAAAAGGACGCAATGCGTGCGGCCCAATCGGCAAAATTTATTCAGTGCCTAGATCGCAGTGACTGCTCAGGACATCCCCTTCACCCCACTTCCAGCCATCCTCCGCAGCCCAGTTCCTCCATACCGTGCACTCAAACCTTGAGCAGACCGCCATTTTTCGTAATGTGGGCAGCACGCAACGGTGGCGGAAGGTGGCAGCGACCATGTGCCTCCTCCCCGAAAACATCATACTCACCGTCGCAAATGTCAGCGAGGACAGCACCGGCAAGCGTTCAGCCTTCAGCTGCGATGCAATAGACTTTATCCCGGCCTGTAAAAAAAGTCGAAAAATGGTGAGTGCGATGATAGCGCGGCAACCTACCAGGTGTTTGTTCCAGTCCCCATCGCCTTCATCACAACTAGCTCCTGAAGAAGCAGTAGCCACGGACCAGCCGCCTCGAGGAGTGAAAACTGAGTGCACATCGCCCGCATCTTCACAACAGTTGCTGGTAAGTCGTGCGAACCGTTCGAGGGTATGTAAAGGCAGCCCTACGGTGCCATGGACGCGGTAGGTGCAGAACCGTACCGATGTGAGGGGGTAGACCTCAAGGAAGGAGGCAAGGTGGGAAGCGAAGGCCGTGACGTGTTCGAGATTGACCCAGTTAGGGGGGGAGTACCGGCTAGGAATGTGGAGAAGCCGTACGCGGTGATGGATTGAATGTGGACCTGTGCGCGGATCAAGGCGTCCCAGCCATTTGAGATGGACGTGCCCGCCACGAATGAGTTCAGGCGAAAGCGGATGATGGGAATGATGCGCTCGTCGAAGTGGACGTGCTGCTGGACGCGGAGATGCTTGAGGTTCTCCATCGCACCAGAACTTTAATCCAGTCAGCACCCACTATCTTGACGAAGGCGCGTGCAACACCCGTAAACTGCAGCGACCGTACCTGACAAAATAAAAAAGGATTAGTGAAATATATGTCAAATGAGGATCTGTTCACCATCAAGGGCAACGCAGGGTTTCCGGCCAGTGTTCTAATGAGAAGATGCCCCAGTGTTCACCACATGGATACTGCGGTAAAGGTAAAGCGCGTCGCCATATATGCCCGATGATGTGCTATTGAGGGCGGCGAGCGTGCGGCTGTCATTGATATGCTGCGCGATTTCAGAGTAAACGTGGGGGGCGATGGGTGGCAAGTTGCGCTGGCGGGGAGGACCCCGAGGCATTGTCAAACCATTGAAGCGCCAGGTGTGGTTATAAAGCAAAAGGAAAGATCAAGGTTTGCACAGCCGCTATCTAAATGATAGGATCTTTCTGGCCATATCGAGCTCGTATCAAGCCGCCACCCGCTCATCTCGAATTCGCCTTAGCTCCCGCCGAGCCGCCTCTCGCTCCGCCTCCTCTTGCTGCTCGTGCTGCCTTTCCTCCCGCTGAGCGCGGCTTTTCCACTGCCGACGCCTCCCCAAAAATAATAGGGGGCGGCACTCCTGGCCTCCTTGGCGCATTTCGCAGAGCGACCAAATGCTCGACGGCGGCCTCCTCGCCTTCAACCGGGCAATTTTGCGTTTGGCGTAGGAGCCGTCCGGATGGCGCGGTGTTTGGGGAGGTGGAGTAAATTGGCCAAGCCACTTTGTTTGGGTTGGGCTGAGCGCGATATGGCGGCGCGTGCGCCCCATGATCTCTGTAGCTTAGTTGCGGGGTGGGAAATAAAGGATGCAACTCCACACACCCTGCTTCATGCGTTTTCCCGCAGGATCAAACGAACTTCGGGCCTTTTTGGGGGAGGCCATTTGGTGATGCATTGCCTTTAACGCCCACCCTTATGTATAAAATGCGATCCGAGATCAGTATGAGTGTTCTAAAAAAATTGTACTCAAAAGGAATTACTTCGTAGCATGTGCAGTCCCAAAAACTTCAGTGTGATCGCTGGCAAGTTCATCATATTTTGAGTACAAGCGAAGGGCCACTCCCAGCGCGCACCAGGAACACCATCATAAGCGTCGTGAAGGGCCCGGTTACAGTTGCCACAGGAAAGATGGAATTGGCGAAGTTTTTTTTCGAGGGTGGGATCTTGTTGTACAAGGGGCGGAGCGTTGTCCACTAAGTAGTGGTACATCTTGGGTGCAAAGGTTGCAAGACCAGCTAAAAGAAAGCTGTGAATAGTAGCGACGGGTGCGGTACATTGTGCGTACCTGATTGAATCCGCTCGTCCCGAATGAGCACCAGAAGATCGGCATCGGTTATGGCGTCTTTGAGAAGAGTGGCGATGGATATATCGAGCTGTATCACTTCAATGGGTTTGTTGGATTGGTTGGGGAAGTCATAGGGCGAGAAGTCCTGCCCGCTACACGTTTGTCGGCCCCTTTCAACGCGTAAGCGGACGGCGGTCTATGGAGCGGCGTGAATAAACTGGTAGGCGATGAGAAACCACCCGGCGCGTTTCCTGGTACGAGAGGGCCATACTCGCCTCCATAGAGCTATGGTCAGCCCAGCGGAGCGGGACTATGACTCGTTCGTGCCAGGAAACGCGCCAGGAGGAAGAAAGAAGGGAATAGGACTGGCCTCACCCAAGGCTAGCAAGCTGTTTGTGGGCGTGGTGGGTGGTGTGAAGAACAAAGAGAGAATAGGCTCATGGCGACCGGGAGAAGGAGTGTCACATGCGTCACGCACTCACAAATATGGCCTTTCATGATCAGAACACAAAGGAGTCGCCTCGTTCCGCCAAACACAGGCTCCATGGAGATTTGAGTAGAAGGGTCGACTTGAAATTGAAAGCCGCGTCCGCTGGCTATGCGCTATTGATGATACATGATGTTAGCAAAAACAATGAGAAATGGGAAACGGGCTGGTGAGGGGCGCACAGTGCTAGTAAGCGCCGTGAGACGCGTGTTGAGGGTAGATTATGGCCAAAGAAGCGCGTAAGTGAATGGTTGCGCGCTCATCCGACACGGGGGGGACATAGCAAGGTGTTAGATTTTGAACTAGGATCGAACATTGTATAGAAGATGCGTCATGGTTGAAGATAACAATTCTGTTTGGACTAATAGTGCTAAATTTCATCCCAGAAACGATTCCGGCAAAATACGGCTCAGAATAAGGGGGTAAAAAATCAGAAACATAATGATGCATGTAAAAAACCAACGGCGCCAGATTTATATTGGACTACACATGATATAAAAGAGCCCCCCTAGTTGAACCAAATGCATTGATATATAATTTTGAGTCCTCAAGAGCAACAGGCGTTCGACGTGCGAAAGGTATGTTTGGTGCGGCGCAAGTTGGGTTGGCAAACAAGTAACAGCAAGTTGACTCTTCTTCTTCAACCTCGATGTCGAAAAGGAAGAGCAACCGCAAAACACCTCCAGATGATCGCGGAACATACCGCCCAAGGTCAGCGCTTGCTTTTTACACCACAACAGGTTCGCCGACGTCTTATTTAGCAGGCTCAGCGCCGCAGAAAAGGCAGCGAACCACCGCAAGGCCTCCGCAAGCCAATTACAAAAGGTATTTCAACTCTTTAGCTTAGTTCGGATGTCCCTGATTTTTCGAAACCCCACGTTTACAGAAATATAACTGAAATTCGAGAGAAGAAACGTATCCAGGTTGCTGAGCGTCGGTATGGTGCCCAGGCTTGGCTCGATGCCAACTTAGAGAACAGTTGGTTTATTGCCTTTCAACAGAGCAGCAGTAAAGCTCCGAAAGCGGCGTTGGGATCCTCCAAAGGCAACCAAGACAGTGGAGGACCCCATGGTGTCGATGAAGATGTATCGAGTGTGGGGACCCCCGCCGTTGGGCGTCGACAAATCGACTGCATCTCAACACTTGCCCCCAGCATCTTCGGTGCGGAGCGTGCCGAGCTCCATCCCTTTCGGAGTTCTCGACAAGAGTTCCGCCTTCCTCTGAAGGCCGTCTTTGGGCCGCTGTCGCAAATATTCTGGAGCAACAGAATAGCGCGTCTGAAACGCGCGCGTCGAAGCATCAAAAAGGGACTATGGCGCATGAATCACCCACACCTGACGAACGGATCGCTATTGAAGCGCTTGCCAGTATGGCTCTGCTTCAATCGCAGCAGCAAAACCCGAAAAACCAGGACTCTGATTCGGTTTTGTCTCTGGCTGAGAAGCTCAGTTCACTAAGGTGAGTTATTTATTTATTTTGTCCATTTTGTGCCAGGACGACATAATGCATCTGACACGGTACGTAGTAATTCGTGCGGTCCAAATGCGGGGAAGCTGCCTGTGAGGGTCGGAGGATTGCGGTGCGAGACACTGTGAGCACGCTGAACGCAGGGCGTTCTGCCCACCCAACCTACGGCATTGGAGGCACAGCGCTGGCTTGAGTCGGGCCCGGGATTGTGCGGAACCTGTGTCTGGATGTCGGGCTAGAAACACCGACCGTGTGGAGCTGTGTGGTCCAGTGCGGTGGATCGCGCAATCACGGTGGGCTCGGCTCATTTGTTTGGTGTCTGGTTTCTGATTGATAGTGGGGACAGGGAAGGAGAGGACAATATGGCGCCATCACAATTGGAATCGTTCCGCAATGAGGCGCGCTTCCTACAACTATTACAACGAGTAAACGTAGCAACTATCATTCTGCAGGTAACCTAGGCTGGAGCCCAAAAAATGTGGTCAGATTAAAGAAATAGCGAGGGCAAGGCGCCTACCGCACGAGCTCGTACGAAATCCCCGCGGTCTCGGGCATTGCCCAGGCCATACATATGGGTTCCGCGTGGCAAACAGGCTCACGCGGAGCATTATAAAGGGCGCAATGATCAGGCTGCGTATAAAGATGGGGATACTTACTGATTTTTGAATTGATCCTGTTCTAGGTGACTACGCGCAAGCAGCCGCCTGGACTTGAGGGTCAAGACAAGAGCTTCTTCAGAAAGTATGCGGGCCAATTTTACAGAGTAAGAGGTAGAAAGAAACGATCTCAAGCCCATGAGCTGAAATATATGAGATAGAAAGGGTTCAACATTTCCGCAACTACGCACAGTTTTCATGTGGCATTTGAGAATCCGGTTGGGAGGGTAGAGGGTGGATACACATGTCACTTTTTTTTACGCTGTGAAGGAGGGGCCTGAGAAACTCGAATACCTGATGGCGCGTATTGACTTCGAAACAACGGCAGCTGCTCCCATATGGCATGATGCTTGATGTATTTAGCCTTCAAAGCCGTGGGACGCCCACCGTTATGGAATCTGAGCTGATTTGAGAGTCGCCAAAGAAGCGATTCACCCAGTTGACACAAGTATCACGGTGTATCATATTGCAAGTGAGGTGTATGTAGTAATGATTGCGAGGCCTACAATACTATATGGATTTATGCGATATTGATAGCGAGCTGTGGGAAATCAGAAACGGAAGGATTTGAACAAGAGGGGAAAATTACCGGTCTACTCGGCCTCGGTCCATTGCTCGACCTCGCCGCGCTCGTAGGAAGCACGGTAGAAGGCGAGAGCCTCTGCACGACCACGCTTCTTCTCGCGGAACTGGTTGGGAACACCACGAACCTGCTCATCACAGTCGGTGCTACAAAAAAAAAGGATTGATCCAAAAAAAAGGGCGGTGTGAAGGGATTGAGACATACTAGCTGGGGGTAGAGTCCGGGGCTTCGACCGCGCAGGACGACATACCAGTGCTGGTGTTCGCCGGTACCGGGAGGGAATTTGGCGTCGAGGTCGTCGGGAGTGAGCGGGGTGCTTGCAACCCAAACAGGGTCGGGTGTTTCCTCTGAGTAAGATCATGAGTGGCGATTCACGCTGGGTCAAATGTGTACCTTGGAAGCAGCATCAATTGCAGTGTTGACGACGTCAGATAGTTCCAGCTGAGGGGTAGGTGAGTGAGCAAGTGAAAATAGAGCGGTCAAACACGTAACTTTGGACCTCAATGGCGAGCTTGGTGAGGTCGGCGGCAAAGCCGGGATAGTGTTGCGACCTTGGCGACGAAAGGCCTCCATCGCTGGGGGGCAGGGTGGGGGCTGTCGTTGAGTCATACTGTGAGCGGCGGACTTGCAGATGGTGGGGAAAGACAAGGGAGATGTTTGAGATGTAGCCTAGATATATTAGAGATTAGGAGCTGATAAGCGGGGGATGCAGGAACATGCGGCGCATGTGGAGTACTTGATGACCATCTGATTGTAAGTGAGCTTGATGGCGACAAGGGGCGAGGAGAGTATTTGAGAAAATACCAAATCTGAGGTAAATAAAGAGATTTAGTACCATTTAGGTCGAGAAAGGGGTGCATGTGCCTACAAAATATTGAATCTAGAAGGAGGAGGGCCGTCAATGATTAAGTTTGAAATCGAAATGAGACCGGCACCCGACGGAACGGCACAAGAACGGCACAATATTGGGACAAAAAAAAAGGCAACCCTCCAGATCTACTCCTCCACCATCGCAAACGGGCTCCGCTCTTTTACTCCTCCATCACCTTGCCCCGCTTGCTTCCCTCGCTGTTCAATGGCTCCCGCCGGATGGCCAGCGACGCGGAAAAGACGTTCCTGTTCCTCCAGCTTCCAGACTATATCCAACGAGCAGCCGCTGGCAAGGTTGGGCTCTTCTGGGGCTCCGTCCACGAAGGCTTTTTCCAGAAATTCCCGGAGCGTGCCAAATTGGGACTGCCCAGCGCGACGGAGACTGGCGATGCAGCTCAATTGACATCAGAGCAGCGCACAATGCTGGAGAATGCTATAAAAGCGAGGAAGAAGGTTAGTTTGACGCATTTTTGGCGTCATAAATGGATAGCTCATGCCTACATTGCGTAGCAAATCGAGACCTGGTTCCGTTATCAAAAGAGAAAAATCACCAAGGGGTCGACGGCGACTGCGTCTACGAATTCCCACCCGTCTCTGGTGTCTACACTCTTCAGCGTGCCAACACGCCACCGGTGCCATCAGGCCACTGAGATATTCCAAAGGCGGCATACGGTTTTAATCCGCGAGGCGCTCAAAAACGCGGGGTACGATGAGCTGAATGCGGACAACATGCCCGACGATGACGACGATTGGACCGATGAAAGCAAGGACACCCCCGCAGGGCACGCGAAACGCCTCAAGTCGCTCCGCATGCGGCTTCGAACGAGGGTAGTGAGGCAGATGTTTGAGGCTGCGAGCGCTGAGGAGAAGGCAAGCATTGAGGAGGAGTTGGAAGGGGAGAAGGAGATGGTGTTGAAGGAGGAGGCAGAGAAGGAAAAGTACAAGAAGACGCCAGAGGCTTTGCAAATGTGAGAGCGTTGGGTATAGCAATTTCATAGTTCTAATACATGAGACCCAGATCCATAGACGAGTTGACCCCAGCCCTTGGGAAGGTTTTGAACATTGCCGAGAAGGAGTCTGGTTGGGTGGCGATGACGATAATCGGTGGCCCCAACCCTCGAATGGGTGGCGAGTTGAGTGTCAAAGTGTGAGTTTCTAAATTGGGACGTTGGTCACGGCACTTACTCATTCTCGACAACAGCGTTTGCACCGGCGAAACACCGACAGGGAACGACTTCGAGACGTTCTTCCCCAACTTCGACGGCGTAGTCACGGAGGAGTTCTTCAACTTCCTCCGCCTCATCTTTAGTATGTTTTAGATTTCCTTTTTTTTTCGGTGGTGGAGGCTTGACTATTTCTTGCAGCGGCAGAGGCGCGCGCGGCTTGTGCTCTGCCGAAAGGCACGGGGGAACGCGAGGATGTGGCGAACGACACGCCAGACCGCAACGAGGATGGCGACCCTGGCGAACCTGACGGCGATCAAGGCGACGAATCCACCCCCAAACCGCAGAACGCTGGTAAAAAAACCAAGACCTTGAAGAAAAAGAAGACGTCGGGAGCACCGGCGCCGGCGCCATCGCCCGCCGTGGCCTCGGGCGGGGACACAGACATGGGAGAGGATGTCTCCCACTCGGGCAGCACTACGACCTCGGACGGGGACACGGAGATGTTTGTGGATCACTCGCATTCGACCCCGGTGGACTCGGAGGACCCGTTCGTGGCCGAGGAGCCCTTTCCAGGGGCATCGTCGGATGACTTTTCCGCGCTGGAGAGCGGTTCTATGCTGGGGAACTGGTCATGGGCGGATTTCGTAGCTGGAGGGCCTCAGTAAGTCATTGCGTCTCGCATTTGCATCCTCAACTGATTCTCAAGCTTCTTTGCCTAGATCTTCGACTGACGCAAGCACAGGCGGCAAGTGGGACGGCTCATCCATGGACTCAATGCCGGGATCGGCGGCATCGTCACCGACGGGGCGCTCAGCGTCGCGTGCGGCACCAGCGCCGGGATGTACGTCGATGTTCTCGTCGTTTCCACCAGGCGCATCTCCGGCATCTTCTCCAGCCGCGTCTTCGCTTATATCGAGGATGTCGTCCTCCCCCATCTCGGACGCAGCGCCTTCGTTCTTCGAAATGGCGGCGCACCACTCCGCGCCCACGGCACCGTTACAAGGCGCAGACATTAGTCTCCATGGGCGGCCTGCGCTCTTCCAAGCGTTCAGGACGAATGCGACACCGACGGCTGTCTTCCCCTCAAGCTCCTGGCCAGCCTCGGTCCCAAAGACTACGACGTCCTGCCCGTCCACTGCGCACTCTGTCGGGGCATCTTCATTTCCATTCCAGTCACAGCGCTTGACCGCACCCTTGCCTGCGTCGGGGACGCTGTCGCTCTTCACAGCTCAGGCTTCTCACCTGGCACCTACCTTGCTAACACCACTGCCCTCGGGGACAGCTGCGCCCTCCACACCTGCGCGTCAACCGACCAGAGCAGCCCAATACCTCACCAGCTTCCTTTCGCCTGAACAGAGATCAGGAGCTAGCGCGGCGGCATCGCAGGGAGCAACCGGGTCGACGCTGGATGACCCTTTACCTGCCGCGTCGCTGCAAGCGCCTCCACCATCTACCTCCACCGCCACGAGCGCTGCCGGCTCGGCAGGGCTTTCTCTCCCACAAACGCGCCCGGCCGCGAAGCAACCAGCGGCGAAACCATCAGCGAAAGCGACCCAGCTGCCGCCAAAGGCGAGGGGCCGCAAGAAGGTGCTTGTGGACGCGACAAATGCTGTGGTGGCGCCGGGGGCTGTGAGCGCGGATGATGCTGACTCTGCCGCCACCGCGGCGCACCAGCTTCAAGCGGAGGCGATGAAGGCTCAGAATGACCCCGCTCTGGCGCCGCTGGTAGCCGTATCGTTGCCACCTGAGGAGAAGCAAGGGCGGGCACGGCGGGCGCCGCGGCTCCCGGATGGGAGTGCGCCTGTGAGGTTAGTTAAGAGAACCAGGGAAGAGATGAAGGCAGCGAGGGGGGAGGAGGTTGGAACGGGCGCGGCGTCGATGGGCGCTGACGGTAGCCACAAAAGGTATGTCGATGAATTGTGTCGAAGACGGAAGACTTACGAATTTTGCAGACGCAAGACCTCTGCCTGAGAAGTGATGGTGTTTTTTTATTTACTTATTGATTTTTCTTGCTGTTCAACCAGCGGAATTCTTCCTGCTCACTGCTCCACCAGCGTGCACGTTCCTCAACGTGGATGTTTTTTTATTTACTTATTGATTTTTCTCGCTGTTCAACCAGCGGAATTCTTCCTGCTCGCTGCTCCACCAGCGTGCACGTTCCTCAACGTGGATGATTCCAAGTTTGCTCAACTGGTACAGGCCTTAGTAGATATGTTTACATATGATTGTTTAAGATTTTATATCATGTTGTGATATATCGCGGAAAGGCGATACGGTGATATATCAGGATATGCGGTGATATATCAGAATGAGGCGATATATCACAAGGAACTTGGTAAAAAAGATGTTCAGATGAATTAAATAAAAAGGAAGTCAAACGAGTGTAAGGGGGAGTCGAACGTCGAAACCCAGGCAACAACAAAGATGTGGCGTCACAACCACTACACCAACAGATATATAAGAGGTTGTTTAAAGGGATGGGTAACTCGACACCGGAGCGTCCAAATACGATAAGAAAAAAAAAGGAAACACGTTCATTATCGGTGGTATGTGTGGCAGAGGGGAAAGGGATAAAATAGGTTGAGACAGAAGAGAAGCAGGTAGCCGGATTAGGTTGCTGCAAATGATTTTAGGAGGCGAAATATCAAATACCAGAAAAAGCAGAACGTAGGGACGGCCGCAGATTTCAGGACAGCGACAAGACGGTCTGAGGGTGCAAGTGAGGTCCATATTTTCGTTGGTAAAGCCTAGCGGGGGGCGGCGCCGCACGGCCGCAGGCGGCAAACAAGCAATGGGGGGGCAAATTGTGCAGCGGATGCAGGGAGAGAGAGGTGCGCTGAATTAAAGAGGCGACGGGGTTGATGGAGTCCAGTGTTGGGTTCCGCGAACGCGATAAGCTAAGGTGGCAAACGGGGGCAGGGGGCACGCCGTGCGCCGCGGGTCGGAGAAGCGATGTGGGGAGGTGCAGAATGCAAAATGGATCGGAGAGGTGGAATTATCGGTGAGTTTTGGCGGTGTTACACTCATGGTGGAGTGCGTGGGACCAGCGGCGGTACGGGAGGCAGCTTTTGGGTGGATAGGGGCGAGAAATGGCGGGCAGCTAGGAGGCGCAGGGGCGAGCTCGGGGGGTATTATTTGAGCGTGAGTATGATGCATGCGTCAAAATAAAGGTACCTTTGTATTGAGGAACGGGAGCAAGCAGGCAGGGGTGCCCGGGGGAGCATTTTGGGGCGATAGGGGAAGCGAGGGAGGGCGATGCTAACATCTGTCAACAAGGCCGAATGGGGTCTGCCGAACACTCCTGATGTAGTGATGCGTTGCGCCAATTAAGGCGGGAGCGCCCTGGCAGCGGGCGCGTGTGCGCCGGACCTGCTTTTGGCAGGTCTTGTAAAGTGATATATCACGGTGTCCTGGTAGGTAGAGGAGATGATGTATCACGACTATCTTCTGATTAGCGCACGATGAATCATATCCCACATACGCTGGGGGAGAGGGTCGCAAGGCGGGGTAGCAGAAGGTGCGCACTGGGTTTTCGCATCGGATTAAGATGGCGTGGTTTAAGCAGCGCTTCGAGGGCATTATTCGGTGCGTTGCTCGTCTCTCTCCCTCTAACCCTCACGCTAATCTCACCCCACCCAGAAAATAATCTCCCTCCCCCTGTCGTATGCTAGATATGCCATGCTTATGAGTCGCGCCATGTCTCCCAGCTGGTCGAGGAGCGCCGTGAGGTCGCGCCAATCTACGGAGCGCCGTGACGGCGCCACGCCACGGATAAGATTGGTTACTGTAACGTCCAGTCCTCTCTTCTTTTTCTTTTTCTTTTTCTTTCTCTTTTTTTTTTCTGGAAGGGACGCTTTCCGTTTGAGGCCCACTGCCCCGATTCGCGCGGGCGGTGCGAGCCCTGTAGTGCCTACGCGTCCATACGCCATCTGTGTCTAGGCGGACCTGCACGCCTGTGTATTGCCAGTCCTTTTTTCTCTTTTCTTTTTGCTTTTTTTTTTTTTGGATGCGGCGCCTTCGATTCCGAATCGAAGGGGCCCGCTTTCCCGCTCACTCGATTCGCGCTGGGCGAGCATGCGCCCTCCGTGCCAGCACCCTTGTGCCTGCGTCCGCTCATCGCGAGCCGGCGTACTGCCCAGTCCGGCCATCTTTTTTCTTTCTTACATTACTTTTTTTAACTGACTGCTTTCCTGCTGACCCGATTCACGTTGGGCGGCCCTGCGGCGCGTCTGATGCGTATTATCCGCCCCTTTTTTTTCCCTTTTTCTTTCTTGCCTTTCTCGATTATTCACTACCACCCGCCCCTTTATTCACTACGCCGCCCCGAACAACAAGAGAACGGGGGCGCAGATCATCGTGTACATGCGCCTCCGAATTAGACCGCCGCCCGCGGGGGACGTGCACCGGGGCGAGTGCCTACATTTCTATACTATTACTACGTGCGCTTTGGAGAGTACGTTGTGCATATGTTGTAAGGTCCGCGAGATGACGCGAATCGGACCACCATGTCGGATCCGCCGTAAGAGCGTAACTCATCCTCGCTGGCATGATAACACTGCCTCCGATGGTTATCGTGCTCGGCCTAATATAACTTTACCCTAACGCTCCTGGACCAGCCTCAGGGTTTTTTTTCCTGTCTTGAGGCTGGTCTATTTTTCCTCCGCAATTCTGCAATATCTCCGGAATGGTGGCGCAACGTTAGTCGGGTTTGTCTTGGGACAAGTCAATACTGATGGGTGGCGTCGCGCTTCCGGTGACCCTATTAGGTATTCTTCGCTTTCGGGATTGGCCCGGGGGACGCCGCCAAGCATACCACGCGCGAGCAGTCATTACTGCTTAGTGCTAGCAGCCCGTGGATATTTTAGGTTTATTTTCCAAAAATAATGGTGATTTGCATATGTACATGTTTTGTGGCGACACCGCAAAGGATGCCGACCCGTAGAGATTTTGGTTGTGTTGTTTTTTTATCTTCCGAAAATGTTGTCTCCTACTGCATATTCTGGTGAGTCGGGGGGGGGGGCGTGCCTACATTTATTATTCGAGTTGCGAGCCGCTGCCTGAGCCGCTTCGCGCAGCCGCGTTTCTCGACGTATGCCGGTAGTACTTGTGCACTCAGTGACTTCATACATCTTTCGGGCTACGGGTCCACACACGTCAGGGCTGCCCGCCGTCGGGGGGTCGCGAGCCAATTAGCGGTGCATCCATTGTCTTCTCATTCATTTTGATCATATGCCAGCTAGAATTAAGCATCATCTTTCAAGCTGGCAGAAGCTTGGTCAGGTAGGCAGGTCAGTTCTCTCTTGGCGTGTAAAAAGTAATTTTGGTGTCGTATTTTGGGCCTTATGAATGATCTTCTGGAGGCATGTTGGACGGGCAGATGGTTGAGATGGATCTGGCCCGGGTTATCTTCTCGATTCCCATGTCCAAATTTGGACTCCTCGACGATTCGGGCGACCGATCCGCAGCACCGGTGAGTTGTGTTGCCATTGATGCCTATTTGTCTCCCTTACGGGGTTAGATTAAGTTCCACGGTTAGCCGGCGTTTTGCGTTTGCGGTGATACCCCTCACTGGAATGGCGTTGTGTGATCGGTTAACCTCTCTTTCTTATGCCCAATGCCCCGTTACAGGTCGTGGCGCTAATCAATTACTTCTCATAAAACGGCGGTGTACTCGTCATGCCCTGGCTTCCTCAGACCAGAGATGTCCAGGATAGGCGAACCTTCCGTCTCATTCATTTCATCCATTCTCCCAAACAATACCGCCAACACGATCATCAGCACTTCGATCCTCACCGCGGCCATAGCACTCGGAATCCATCACATCTCGCCGACGCGCTTGACTCATGTGCTTGTTACTCTCATGCACGAAACCGACACGATATATATTCGTGCCGTCGAGGCCGGACTCGTCCCCGGCGACGTCGACGCGAACACGCTATTCAAGTGAGTCCCTGTTTTATTCGTTGTCCAAATTTAACTGCTTTCCAGGCTACAGATAAAGTTCTCGGAGCTCCACGAAGAGAGCCTCAGAAATTCGCTATCAACTTGGAAAATGCTCGCCGAATTTTCCGGAGCCGCTCGCTCGAGTTATACCAGTGTATCAGGGACGTTCAGGATCTCAAGACGCGAATCGAGGTATGTCAACCTGTTCTCGCAAATTTTCTGTAATAATATGAGCAAATAAAAAAGATCTCTAAAGAGGAACAGCTGCGCAACCTCAATCCAATGGGTGCCGGGACTGCAGCGTGGACCATGTCTGCCCGAAGGCGGCACATTCATTCTCCGGCTCCCGCTGCCACTGCAGATTCAGCTAATCCTTTTTGTGGCGCTCCAAAAGGTTCTCTCCTCATCGTCATATTTGCTGCTTTGTTTTCGTACTGCTTTCCTCGGTTTTGTTTGCGCTCTTGTATTCTCTTCACGTCGCCGATTAATCCTTAAATAACTCGCCTGTTTCTTGGAATGCCTTGCATTCGAATACGATTTATGCAGCATCGCGGTACCTGCGGCCCAGATCAATGTTAAGTTGGGAAGATTTTAATAATTCTTGAAATAACTGTGTTTTACTACGAATAAATGAAATCCAGTGGGCCGCTCCGGTCCGTGCCCTTGATTAGAGTGTGTGAGGAGGCAAACCGGTTTGTTTTTGTTTTGTTCTGGTAGCCGAGGCAGATGTTCCCACGGTTCGTTTTTCGGGCCAACAGGCACTGCGTTCCCTGGGCTGACATCTGTGGACGTCTGCCAATCTCGCCGGACAGAGCTTAGTCCACCAAAAACGTGTCCCGTACATTTTGGGCCACACATCCACAGGTAATGGTTTCAAGGTCCTCCGGAGTCAAAATATTGCAGCACGGCGCTGCCTGTTGTAAGGTCGGCTAGGGTCAGCCGAGCCCCGTCGGCAGAATCTCTGCCGACGGGCCCACGGAGTAAGAGAGAAATCGATTTTCGAAAATAAAATAACATAGGGTGATTCATCCTACATATCCGCTTCCAGAGCTCTGTGCCGTGGCTGTTCAAAGTACTGATGCGGTGGTTAGCGAGTAAGAGTGAGAGCCAAAGGACATTTTGCCAAATGAATGGGAACCTCGGTGGGCGTGTGCATGAAGTGTCGCAGCAGTACCGGAGCGCAACCAAGTTGAACTTAGATCTGTGGTACCGCACCGGGCCGGAATAGTGTGATTCCGGATGAAATATCTCAAAAAGATGTCCCTGTTTCTGCTCGCGTCAGAGTTAAACTTGGATCTGCTGTCAGATTTTGCCAAAAATCGGCCGGGCCGGATATGACGAAATATCCCAAAAATATTCGCCCAGCGCTTCCGGGTGGCACCGGGCCTGCGCTGCCTTGCAAGCTTGTGTCAGGGACGCGGTTTCATTTACTCCTCCATTGAACCAGAAGACCGAATCCGCTGGGGGTAAACTGTCTACAGAGAATCCGCGTAGAATCTTGCTGATCAAAGTCTCCAGAGACTGCGGGTAGAGTTCTGTGTTCGGTAAATTCGGCTAATGCCGTAATCTGCAGCTCCGAACTCTTGTCCTTTGGTGCTGGGTTCTTGATAGGAGTACACTCCTCAGTAATTCAAGGGCGGGTTTAGTTGGTTTGCACTAAGTTCAACTGGGAGCAACCAGCTCGTTCTTACAATCATTTGTGCCACAATAGAGTGGGCAATTGAAAGCTCCATTTCAGTCTGATTTAGACCAAATGATCTGCAGCGCACCCTTGAGTTTGAACTGCAGTAGCCTATTAATATCCAGTGGAGACATTCTCTCTGATGGGACTGCTGACGGGTGTGGTTGGCGCTTACCGAACCCAGGAGGGGGATCTCATTGCATTGACGTGTATCCAGTTGAATGACGGCTGTCATTCAGTTGGACACACGTCAATGCAAAAAGCAAAAAATTACGAGACCCTAGCTCACTTTAGCGTCGAATTCAGATTCAAGATGAATCGGATTCGGAGAGAGTTGCGCCGAAAACACGTGAATGTTTGATCGAATTCGACAGTCCCTCAAGCCACCCTACTAAGCCTTCACTTCACATCATCTGGACATTGTATCGATATCATTCTCTCTGGATTGCTAGGCGCCCAGCTCTCGAACGTATGGCGGTGTTTATTGGACAAAAATGTCGTGCAGCTCTGTGCAACTCTGTTTTGGCTGTGCAACTCTGTGTACCGCTGTGCAACTCTGTGCCAGGTCATGCAACTCTGTGCAACCTCAATGCAACTCTGTGCAGCTCCATTACAAGGCCTGTGCGCTCTCAACCACATCAATTGCATAGTGTTGCATCAAGCTGCACAGTTCCGATCACACAAGAACAACCTGTAGCACTGCATTATATCATCACACGCTGCACAAAGTTGCACAACCGGCATGAGATTGCACAATGTAATGTACAACATCGCATCAAACTTTGAAAAATCCCTATCTATTCAGCCAAAGAACTTGTCTCTGGCCATGACTGTTGATGCTCACACGGCTTGATCGCATCTTCTCTGTCCCTCTCCATGAGTTTTCCTCTCGCTGCCCATGGGGCCTGTGCCCAATGCCTCTGTACAACGGCAATTTTTTTCCCTGGTGGACAAATGACAATGCAGGCAAGCACCACTCTCCCCTTTTTTGTCTTGGAACTGATGTCCAGGCAACCACAGCCTTCAAGTGAACAAGATATTTGTGCATGCACCCACCCATACAGTGTGCCTCCCTTTTAGATTCTAACGTAGCCATGAGGAGGGCAGGAGCATTGGATGGACACTGTCTTGGGTTTAACACCGTAAATCCTTTCCGGAGCGCCCTTCTCCCTTGTCTTGTCAATCCTTTACAGGCACCGTACCATCCTTGGCTTCCCACCACGTCTTACACCAGATGCGGCAGTCCCTGGACCCACCACATTCCCCTAGACTACGTGTCGGCCAATTTATTGTTGGCCAGCTGGCCAGTTACACTTCTAATCATTTTCACTTCAGCCACCCTGCCAGTCCCCAGACCCCAATCATTGTCTTGCATCTCTGGCTCAGATCTATTGCCACTTATTCCAGCCCCCCCTCATCTCGATACTTTGCCCCCCCCCCCTCTATCGGAGACTTTGTCACCCCGTGCTGATGAGCTGGTGATGAGGACCATTGTGTGGTCATCCCCTTCACTAAGAACTGTGTTGAGGGGCTCTGATTCTCCACGAGTTGGGAATGGTGATGGATCTCCATGCTGGAGATATGGTGCTCTTCTTGTCTGCGTGGTTGACCCACTTCAACCTGCACTTCCAAGGAATTCATGCTTCCTTAGTTTTTCACACTGACAATGCCCTCAAGTTGTGGGATCTCGTCAACAAATGGGATGGGGAGTACAGTGTACAGAAGGAAGGGGCAGGTGAGCAAACGGAGGGTGCTGGTCAGTAACTACTGTTATTACCTGTTTCGGCATAAAATCGGGAGAATTTCAACCTAATTGCCTTATTGAGAATAGCACTGTGCAACTCTGTGCAGCTTTGTGCAATTCTGTGCAGCTTTGTGCAACTTGTGCACATGCTTGTGCGATGTAATGCAAATGCCTGTGCAGTTTTGTGCAATTATATCTTATGACGTTCTGTGCCATCTTGTGCAGTCTTGTGCACTTTTCAAAGCAACTGTAATATCTGAACAGCAATGGAGTTGCATTGAATTGCACAACAACTGCATTGAGTTGCACAGTGATTGCATTGAGTTGCACGACCTGGCACAGAGTTGCACAGAGCTGCACAGAGTTGCATAGCTAAAACAGATGCATAGAGCTGCACGACATTTTTGTCCAGGAAACACAGTCATACGAACGTCATCAGAGGCGATTTACAGCCTCCCGCTGCGGCGCAAGGCACCGACGCCACAATAATCCATTTGTGCTTGTTTTGCTTTCTGCAAGGCTTCACACCTATCCGACTCCCATCGAGAAAAATATCGCAAGCACTGCATCGAATCACGCCAAGAAGTTATTCACGGTTGTTGTCGTGAACAACTGAGTCCGCCGTGCAGCCTCGTTCCTGCCGAGGGCTCTCGGATGTTACCGTCTACAAATCTCCATCTATGTGTTTCATGTCGGCTCCAGGCTCGCATTCTTCACCGACGCGACCTGAACCGGATTCTTGTGCCGTTCGTAGATCGTCCCTGGATTTTGGGGTTTTTTTATAGTGGCGCTGGATAGCGTTTCATTCTCCGCCGGGGCGGGAAGCAAACCATCGAGCGCTCACACTCCAATTCACGCAATTGTCTAAACTGGTCTCGTTTTTCCTGGATTGAATGATCGTCGGGCAGGATAAGTCAAGATAAGAGTGGCACGGGGTTCTTGTCCACGAGCCAACCTTATTGGCGCCATGGAGGCCGGAGACCTGTGACGGCGACACGGACGCACTGTCCAAGTGTGCCGGATTTTTCCAATCACAGTTTACATCTAATTCTGTTTTTCCAGGCTACAGATAAAGATCTCAGAACTCCACGAAGAAAGCCTCAGAAACTCGTATCGACGCGAAAAATGCTCGCAGATTTTTTCCGGGGCCGCTCGCTCCCGCTCTACCGCTGTATCAAGGACGTTCAGGATCTGAAGACGCGAATCGAGGTATGTCAACCCGTTAAACTCGCAATCTGCCTGGAAACTAACAGCCTTAACCATGCACCTAGATTTCGAAGGAAGAACAGCTGCGCAACCTGAATCCAATTGGTGTCGGGACGGCAGCATGGACCATGTCTGCCCGAAGGCGGCACATCCATCCTCCCGGTTCCCCTTGCCATTGCCGATGCAACTAGTTTGATCTGTTCCAATGGTCGAGCTGTATGACCTGTTCATATCCTCGTCTCGTCGCTTTGTTGTCGCACTTTTTTCCTCTATTTTGTACCAGCTTTTGAAATTCTTCCAGTCCCTAATGTATTCAAAATTTACACAGCCGCTTCCTCCATATCGAGTGCTTTTTACATGAAATTATTAATGCGGCACTTGCAGTTCAGATTATTTGAAATAACTGTGTTTCCACTACCAATAAATCCACCCCCTCGTCTAGTAGAGGCAACAATATTTGTTTTGGTGAGCGGGACATGGTCATCTTGATGTTTTGTTCCTCTTCACTGGTCAGTAAAATGAGAAGGTCAATTACAGCTCAGCTTCATGTTATAACAGTGCGTGTAGCCTACTATAGGGGTTGTTTTTGGATTTTCAAGTCACTTTTCGCCACTAGTGAGTCACCTTCCCCGCACCGAGTATACCCTTCGGCCTTTCATTTATGGGTAAGGCATTTTCTGATTTCGTTTTAAACTGAAGCGGTCGCTCCCGCATCTCTCCATGCAAGGCGTTCAACGGATACGCGCGCTCATGTGTTCCTAACGCCGCCCGATCTTTACTCCCGCTCCCGCACGCCTCATACCCGCCGCGGCATGCGCTACGCAATCCGTGCCGCCGCCTACAAGACCCATTGTGCTGCCACTGCTGCGCCGGGCATGTTCTTCTTTGTTGGGCGTCTGCTGGGCGCTTTCCAATCCACTATGTAGCTGTTGACATAGCCCTGGCCCCTCGCACTTGGTGTCTCCCGGTGCGCGCGCCGCCTGCTTGATTTTCGTCTCGCATGTGCGCGGGCTTGCTGTCGGTGTACGCCATCGTCGGAGGCTGACCGCGTCGCTCTTTGGCAGGGTCACGCGAACAACACATTGTTCAAGGATGAGCGCAGCGGAGAAAACAGTGTATGCACTATACTTATACAAGCGAAATACCAAACCACTGGCGCCAATTTTTAGCTCAGTGAAGGGCGTAATATGATTGAAACTCACCTGCATAAGGGTCCTGAACAAGCTCTGAATGATACTGGCGCTCTGTCTAGCTCGCAGCACAGTGACCTCCGCCCGGTAGCACTCAATTTCGTCCAGTCTACGCTGCTCCCGCTCCTCTCGGTGCCGCTCCAGCTCTTCTCGGTGCTGCTTCAACTCCTCCCTGCATCTCTCCAGCTCCCTCTCGGCGATTCCGGCCCCCCGCACGGTCACCTCCATCATCCTCTCGCTGCGGTGCAGCTCTTCACGAAGATGGTGTATTAGACATCCGCTTGCCGTTGTCGAAGGAGCTCCGCGTTGGTAAAGGCTGCTTGACTTTTTTTAGTAGGTTTAAGAAACAAAAGCCGACAAGAGTATACACACGCTTGGGAGGCGCCAGAGTGCCTTCAGACGAGGACTCAGAAGGGAGTTGGCTGTGGTCTGCAGGAGCCTGCTGCTCGCTTTCGGTTCCGGTTGCAGGGGTATCGTCGAGGACCTGGCGGCCGTGTTCGTCGATCTTCGTGCGCATTTTCTTTGGCTGGCTATGGCGTGAGTTGAAGAGGTGGGGCGCGATGCCTGGAGAAGCAAGGGCTTTTGAGTTGTGGACCGGCCTGACATTGTAGGGAGCAACGAGAAAAGAAGCAGAATCGCAGCCTTAATATTATATAATAGCCTAGATGTGTCAAATTTCCTTGATCGACCTCCTCCTATGTTGCGCCCGTCAGGAGATCTCCGTTACAATCGTCCCTTGTAGCGCAATAGGAAGCAAGAGCGCCAGACTGCAGAGAAAGGTAGGATGATCCTCTCTTTACGCCTGTGACCTGTCTCCGAGGGATCTCGCCAGTTAAGAATATATAGCGTGGTACACGTAAATACAAAAGAAGACGGACGCTGTCACGTTGTGGGCTAGATAGAGGAATGCGAATAGAAGTCCGTTTGAATGGAAATCCGGGCCTGAGCTCCGATTTGGTCGAAAAGCCCGCGGATTAAATCACTTGAATCTTGGACTTGTTTCTGACGCCGTCGTCTCCGCGCAGTCAAGTGGAGGTATACAGAACCGACGCGGTAACCCGAGACAACTGCCCATACCGGTATACCTTTTTTTTTTTGCCTTCGTCCTGCCAAAATCTCATTGTCTTCCGCTTTACTGGACGATTCTCGGACACTACAAATTTTCTCGTGGTATAAATGTGTATTCCCCCCGTGCATCATGTGTTCACTCAGGTTCTATTGCAATCCGCTCATTGTTTTGCTGCAAAGTGTACAATATTTGACTAATGTCAAGCACAATCCGCCGGAAATTGAAGGAATTGTAAAAGAATTGAGCTCTAGCGAGGCCCGTTCCAACTTAGCCACTGGCGCTCTCATGAATTTCAGCAGCTTCTTGCCTAAATGTCTCGCTAAATCCTTGAGTCCTGCTCATTTCAACGAGTCGAATGTGCGCTGATCTTTTCAAACGAGTTGCCCCCCAAAAAAAATTAAAGCGAAGCAAATGGCCGAATGACCCATCCCAGATTCGAACTGGGGCCTCCCACATAAAATACCACAGGAACTCCATATTGAGTCGGCACGCTGCCTTCTGCGCTAATGGGTCTTTGCCTCCCATACATTCAGCTTCAGTGCGAGTAATTCGTTTTGTATATTTTGGATCCGAGCAAGCCGGGTCTGCGTGCGTAAATGAACACGGCCGGTCTCAGGGTCAACTCTCACGACGACAAAAACTCAAGAATGGGGGGGGAGCGGTGCGTATTATGTAAGGCTCGAGTGTCAGGGTAGTGGGCACCGAATAGGGAAGAATCAAAGAAATATAGACAGCACCATCCCTCACCTTGGAGTATGAGCTGAAACTGACCGGCGGCATTTATAGGCAGGAAGTTGGTGCGCAGACTTCTGCGGCGCGGGGAACTAGGCTGGTGCGGCGGCGCAGTCGCTTCAGGGTGAATATTTCACTAGTATTAGCTTCTTAAGTACTAAAAATGTCTCGCAGCGTTCGAATACCTACGGGTGATTTCAACGGGTTGAAAAGGGAAAGGAAATGTCATCAAAGATTCGAGGTACAAGCAAAACAAACGTCGTCCCTGATTTGAGCTAGAGCAATTGGGGGGCGCTTATCGGGTCAATTTATCTGAATAGGATTACAATCCGGGGAGAGAATAATTTAAAAAAAAATGAAACGTCGACGGCAAAGTCCGCCATTCCAAGATTCGCACTGCTGTTGGTACTGGGTTTGCACTCGCTCATGCCTCTAATAATCATTTCGGGGATCCAGTCAGCAGCAAAGAGAAGATGAAAGAAAATCCACGGCTAACGCAAGATGGCAGTCAGTGGCAAGGAAAGATTGATGCGATCAGATCACGTGTCCGGCCAAAGCGATTCTAGCGCTGCAGAAATTTGATGAAATCTCAGTGTGACTTCTAAGTGACTTCACGCTACTCGACTTTGCTCACACTTTACAGATGCAATTTTCAAGTTGAAGAAGAGTCTATATGAGGATGGTACTGAAATTTAATTGGGGTAAAATGACCGACAGCAGCACCATCATCGTTCTTTTTCGTGTCACTCATTCCCCTTTAGGCTGCCCCAACATTTCTGGAATCAGGCATCATTTTTAGGATCAAATGGGCGTTTAGCCTGTGCAGATATGCTCTAATGCCGACACGGTTTAGTCTATTTGATGAGATGAATGTCATGCGTGTAAGAACGGTGGGAACGCGAATCGCGCAATTGGGTATGAAGGGTCTTCTTTGAAATTGGACCACTCCGCAAATTATGTACTGTAGAATCCGGATTATGTACTGTAAAATGATACATGACAGAGAAAGCGACATGTAGCTGGAGGTTTCGTTGGTGTGCATTTGACGATGGGAAAGAAAAACAGCTGTTGCACGGTGTCATCAGCAATTACAAGCCGGAGTTCGCTTTCCCGACTTCCCCCAATTAAATACTGCGGGAATTCGGACTTAACTGGGGGAATTCGGGAAAGCGAACTCCGTCTGGGGAAAGCGAACTCCGGCTTGTGGAAGGCGAACTCCGGCATGTCGGAAGGCGAACTCCGGTTTGTAGTTCAAGTTGTCCTAATTAATATTTTTTCCAATCGCTGGGGGTGTTGATTCAGAAGACCACAAGATGTATGAATCCTCGTTTATTGTTTATTTTGAGAGTGCGCTTTAAAGCTTAAGGAGAGGACTTGGCGTGTCGCTCGGCGTTACTTATCGGATTTCGCGACCGGCGAATTTAAGTTGATAATCACAGCAGTGGAGGATCTGACCTCCATATGCTTCCGTATAATGAAGTTTTTAGGTCTTGCTTCGCGGTTATCATGATGGCGAATTCTACATGACATTCACCGTGCGAAGCAAGACCTAAAATACTTCATTATACGGAAGCATATGGAGGTCAGATCCTCCACTGCTGTGATTATCAACTTCCTTCGTGGTATAGTGAAGTATGTTAGGTGTTGCTTCGCACGGTGAATGTAATGTAGAATTCGCCCTCATGATAACCGTCAGTCAGAGCTTCTGCAGCCAACAAGGTGTGTTCCTAGAGGTGTAGGTTTATCCTTAGGGTGGCGTGTCAAGATATAGCTGTTACATGGCGCCAATCCATTCTCTATAAATTGGTGAAGTACTCGTCATGCCTTCTCCAGACCAGAGATGTCCAGCATGGGCGAAACCTCACTCTCACTTGTTTCATCCATTCTCCCAAACAATACCGCCAACACGATCATCGGCGCTTCGATGCTCACGCGGCGACGGCACTCGGAATACATCACATCTCGCCGACGCGCTTGACCCGAGTGCTTGTTACCCTCATGCACGAAACCGACACGCTATATATTCGTGCCGTCAAGACCGGGCTCGTCCCCGGCAATATCGACACGGACGCGCTGTTCAAGTGAGCTGGGTTGTTTTAATCATTGTCTAAATTTAATTGTGTTTTGCAGGCTGCAGATAAAGGTCTCAGAGCTCTATGAAGAGAGCCTCAGAAATTATTTATCGGGGCGCAAAATGTTCGCAGAATTTCTCCAGGGCCGCACACTCGTGCTTTACGGATGTATCAGGGATGTTCAAGATCTAAAGACACGAATCGAAGTTTGTCAATCCGCTATGGCATTTTTTAAAATATTTACAGTTCAAACAGATCTCGAAAGAGGAACAGCTACGCACCCTTAATTCTACGGGTTCCGGAACCGCGGCAGCATGGATCATGTCTGCTCGACGGCGGTACATTCACCCTCCCGGCTCCGCATGCCACTGCAGATGCAGCTAGTTCTTTCTCTGATCCGTTCCAAATAGCCATGGTCGTCTCGTCGTCGTATTTGCTGTGTTGTTGCTTTCTTCGGTGTTTGCTTGCGCGCTTGTATTTTCTTCCACGTCGCGAATCAATGTATCCTTAAATAAATATCCGCCGCTGCTTGTTGCGCATCATATACGTATACGATTTAACGTTGTGGTACTTGCGGCCCGGATTGAGCGGAGAGGATTTTATGTAGTGATTCTTGAATGAACTGTGTTTTCACTGCTAATAAATTGAATATTGTCCAGCCGCCCGTAGGCGCTCCAGTTCGTGCACTCGCCTAGAGTGTGAGGAGGTAACTGTTTTTGTCATTTGATGCGCTGTTGCCCTGCACCATCAGCAAAATGGGGATGAAACTGCGTATCTCAACTTTGTCATTACAATAGCGCCTACTTGTTGCCCTCATGCACGAAACAGACGCGATACATATCCATGCTGTCGAGTCTGGACTCATTCCCTGTGATGTCGACATGGTAGACGCGCTGTCCAAATGAGCTGAATTTTTCAGTCATTGTCCAAATTTAATTATACTCTTTCCAGACTGCAGATAAAGGTCTCGGAGCTCCACGAACAGAGCCTCAGAAATTCACTATCGAGTGGGAAAATGCTCGCCCAATTTTTCTGGGGCCGCTCGCTCCCGCTCTACCGCTGTATCAAATGAAATAAAATTAGGTTTACTTAAGTTTTGGCGGTTAAGACCGTTTTTCGGACTTAAGTTAGGGCGGAACTTAAGTTCCGCATACCTCACCCCCACCCGGTTCCTCCCCCCTACCCCCCTCATTGCCTGAACTTAAGTTCTATGCAGGAACTTGAGATACATTGTACTTAAGTTCTGCCCCACTTGAGTCCCATACGACTGACATTCATTGACTAGGAGTATATTGTACTTAAGATAATATTCAAGTTCAGCAGTCCCGCTCCACTGAAGTCGGGTAACTTAAGATAGTCCATCACTTCATCCAACTTGAGTTTCGTACAACTTGAGCATTAACGTGCATGAAATAACACATACCTAGGCGCGCCGTGGACGAGGTGCGGGCGACGGAGCTGCGGAGTAAGTTAGTTGAAATGGTCAGAAAAGAGGCAAGGCATCGTGCACCTGGTATTCCATTCCGTTGCCTCTCTCATTCTTCCTCATTCAATGTCGCGCTGATGACTCGGATGTCGGCGGGTGGCATAAGTTTCCAATGGCCAAGAAAAGTGTCACCGCCCTGCAGAGGCAGGTAGAAGCGACACCTCGTCCCCGGCCCCGGCTTCGCAGGTAATTGGTCGGTGATGGCACAGGTCGGTTCGTGGGTGGTGGTCAGAAGAGAGAAGCGAATAAGTAACGCGTGACGTTACTGAATTACAATGGGCGACCGAGATCGCCAAACACACGACACATCACTTTGACTTCACTCTAACTTCCATGGCCTCTCTTCTCTTCTCCTCTCCTCGACACTCTATCCCATTATTTGCTTCATGCAAGCAGTTGTGCTGACCTTTGACAGACCTCTGACATCAATGGCTTTCTGGTATGCCACTCATTGTGTTTATAAAGTCAGAAACTAATGATGCGACCCAATAGGTCCACAGTATTTTTTATCCATACCAAAGATGAGTTCTCTGCGTTTTTATTCACCTTTCCTCAATATTAATATTATTAGCCAATTCAGGGATTCATGCCACTTTCCAGAACTCAAGTTCGCCGCGAACTGAAGACGGACTTCAGTTTGGTCAAAAACTTAAGTCTTCCATTAATTGAAAATTAGCTTTGACTGTTTGATACACAGAACTCAAGTCCTCTCCTGTGACTTAAGTAGGTTACTATATTTATATTTCACGCTCCTATGAGATCTTAAGTTTATCACCAGAACTTGAGTAAGGAACTTAAGTTCGCAATGACCCCGATGAGATAGTGCATGTAGGTAGGGTACAGTAGGTACGGTTACACAGAACTTAAGATGTAGTACAACTCAAGTTCGAAAAACGGTCTTTACCGGCTACAACTTAAGTGGAGCTAATTAAGTATTTGGTATCAAGGACGTTCAGGATCTGAAGACACGAATTGAGGTATGTCATCCGCTCTCGCAATTTTCTGGCAGCTAATAATATAATGCTTCAAATAGATCTCGAAGGAAGAACAGTTGCGCAATCTCAATCCAATTGGTGTCGGGATGGTAGTAGCATGGACATGTCTGCCCGAAGGCGGCACATTCATCCTCCCAGCTCCCCCTGTCATTGCAGATGCAGCTAGTTAAATCCAGAGCCGTCCTCCATATCGAGTGCTCTTACATGATGTTATTAATCCGGTACTTGCAGTCCAGATTATTATTGAAATAACCGTGTTTCCACTACCAATAAATCCACCGTCTAGTAGAGCAACAAGGACATCATGGTCATCTTGATGTTTTGTTGTCCTTCACTGGTCAGTAAAATGAGAACCAATTATAGTTCAGCTTCATGTTATAATAACACGTGTAGCCTGTTATAGGAGACTTTTTTGGATTTTCAAGCCACTTTTCGCCAGCAGTGAGTCGCCTTCCCACGGTTCGTTTTTCAAGCCACGCGCTCAGCTCCGCCGTTCTCCTGACGTATTCAGCCAGGGACGGGATATTGCATCAATTATCTCCTGGGCACGTTCAGTTTTACGCTCCAAAGTTCGATACCTTCTAAGAAGCCTAAGAAAGCACGCACACCGGAGTGGTCAGTTTCATTATAAAAAGCCATTTGCACAATTAATATATCCATCCTAGCGCGATTTATGAGAGTGAAGGACGAAAGTCTGTGTCCAATACGTTCTGCATTTTCCGCGAGTATCATATTCTGCTGGGATTTTGGGCCACCGCACAATTTCTTACTCGGTCAAGCCCAGGCACGAAGCTGACTCGGGTAAGGACGGACTTGGAATACTTGGAGCCCGAGGAATTCGAGAACCGACTTGAACAGTATTT